>JBAKBP010003800.1:0-89421 GCA_037953745.1 Lithodes maja | reverse complement strand
CCATAATGTTTAGCCCCACTAGTTTTGAGATTTTAAGGCGTTTTGCCCATTAGTTTGGCGATTTTAACACCCTACGCTCCATTTTTTTTTCGATATTTAGACCTTTCGAGCTACTTAGGTGTCAATTTTTATCCCTGGCGAACGATAGTGAGCCTGTAATATTGGAAGAACCGGCCTTTGGCACGGGACATTTTTCTACCAAAAAACTTACAAAATAAGCTAGAAGGAGGATCTAATGGATGTTTTTTTTTTTTTAATTTGATGGAGGTCTAGGGAGGAAACGAGAAAAATAATGAATACATGCAAAAATCGCCCAAAAAGTTAACTAACAAGCACACCACACTTCTTACACAAACTGTTTGTCTGTCACTCCTTCAACTTTTGGGTAGACACTTGTGACAGCCAGTTTTGTCTTTTGTGTCTGTGTACATATGTATATGTATATGAATGAAAGAATTGAGGAAAATGAGGTGAAAGAAGCAGTGAAACAAATGACAGCGGGAAAAGCAGAAGGTTTGGATGGTATTGCTGTGGAGTGTATAAAGAAGGGTGGAGATGTGATAATAGATTGGTTGGTGAGACTTTTCAATGTGTGCTTTGGGATGTCAAGGGTACCAATAGACTGGAAGAGTGCATGTATTGTGCCGTTGTACAAGGGGAAGGGAGATCGGCAGGAGTGTTCAAGTTATAGAGGTATTAGTTTATTGTCAGTGGTTGGAAAGCTGTATGGCAGGGTGTTGATAGAGAGGATAGTAAAGTGTACGGAAGTGGCCATAGGAGAAGAACAGTGCGGTTTTAGGAGGGGAAGAGGGTGCGTGGATCAGATGTTTGCAGTAAGACAGTTATGCGAGAAGTATTTAGAGAAGCATAAGGAGATATTTTGGGCTTTTATGGATTTGGAAAAAGCGTATGATCGTGTGGATCGTGAAGGAATGTGGAAGGTGTTAAGGATTTATGAAAGTGGAGGAAATTTGTTAAAAGCAGTTAAGAGTTTTTATAAAGGGAGCACAGCATGTGTTAGAATAGGAAATGGTGAGTTGAGTGAATAGTTTGAGGTAAAGGTAGGTTTGCGACAGGGTTGTGTATTGTCACCATGGCTGTTTAATATGTTTATGGATGGTGTGGTGAGGGAGGTGAAAATGAGAACTATGGGAAGATGATTGGGTTTAGTAGGAAAAAATGGTAGAGATTCGGAGTTGAATCAGTTGCTGTTCGCTGATTACACAACATTGGTGGCGGATTCTGAGGAGAAATTGCAGCGGGTAGTCAAAGAGTTTGGAGTGGTGTGTGGGAGGAGAAAACTGGAGGTGAACATCAATAAAAGTAAAGTAATGGTGTGTAATAGGGGTGATCATAGGGTGAATCTAGATGTGAGGCTGGATGGGGAATTATTGGAACAAGTAGAGTGTTTTAAATATCTAGGAGGAACGATAAGCAGGAGTGGAGGTATGGAAATGGAGGTAAAACAGAGAGGGTGTGAAGGAAGGAAGGTTTTCGGAGCAACGGGAGTATGTGGAAGGCGAGAAATCTCGGAATGAAAGTAAAAAGAGCAATGTATCAAGGAAATGTTGTGCCAACAGTGATGTATGGGGCTGAGACATGGGCTCTGAAGAAAAAGGAGGGAAGAAAGCTGGATGTGATGGAGATGAGCTGCTTGAGGAGTATGTGTGGAGTTACTCGTAGAGAAGGATTGAGGAATGAAGAGATACGTAGGAGAGTGGGGCAACAGGTACATTTGTCAGCCAGAGTGGACAGAAGGGTGCTGAGCTAGTATGGTCATGTTGAACGAATGGGAGATGAAAGGCTTACAAAGAGAATATGTGAGTCAGATACAAGGGGAGATAGTAGGGCAGGAAGACCCCCAATGAGATGGAGAGACTGTGTAAGACAAGCTTTGGATGATAGAGGAATGACTATAGATCAGGCAAAGGAAGTGGTAATAAACAGGAATGAATGGAGAATGCTTGTGAATAGTTGAGTGAACCCGTGGTCATTTTGGGGAAGGGGTCGGACGCAAGTTGGACTAGATAATAGTCCATCAGGCGCCTGGCCCGGGGAGACGATTAATATGAAGGGTGCGCCTGGAAATGTGGTGGGCGGGCTTGTGGCTTTGGCTCCGCTGCATGTCTGCCTGCCGAGATTGGAGCCTCTCTGGGTGGTCGGGGGCCGGGGGAGTGCTGGAGCGACCTTGGTGACCCTGGTCTCTGGGTATTCCCCTGGGTGACCTAGATGTGTGCGAATTTTGTGTTTTGTCTGTGTTTGTTCGTTGTTCTGTCTTGTGTTCTGTGTTTTGCGCTGTTCTTGCTCTGTCTTGAGTCGGCCACCCCCAAGAAAATAAAAACAAAAAATAATAAAATAGAGTATAATAGAAAATAAAAATATAAATAGGAAAAGTTGGGATTGGGCCTGAGCATACTGTATACAGTACATACATACATACATACATACATACATACATACATACATACATACATACATAATTATGTATAACACGTACATATATTGTACGAGTTTGTGTGTCTGTAAGTTCGTGCATTTCTTTATATCAGAGAGAGAGAGTACAAAGGAAATCAAGCAACAAGAGGTCTAGTGACCCCTCTAGGCTGCTTGTCCTCCAAAACACTGAGGATCAAGTGTCCAAACAGTGGTTTAGAGTGGGTAAGGGAACATTGGAAAGGGAACTACTGCCCTGGAACTAATGTCTGTGGCAGGGCTTGGAAGTTAGTATGGGACAGATGGGTAACTGAGTGGGGAATAAAATAAAGTTATTCATTTACAAACACAGTCAGTCACGGGTTTGATGCAAGATATTTGTCTAGGCAAAATTTAAAAGAATCAACGGTGCTGCAGTCTATACCGTCTCGGTGAAGCCCATTCCACAAGTTGACAATTCGATTGAAGAAGAAATTCTTAGGTTCCTGTGAGTTAAAAGACTTACCAATAATTTTGCAACCGTTTCCCCGTGTGTAATTAGATTGGTCGATAGTGAAGTACTTATTACAGTTCATATTGTCGATGCCTTTGATGATTTTGAACACTTGAATTAAGTTGCCTCTGAATCTGCACTGTGTTAACAGAAATAGATTTAATTCTCTAAGACGCTCCTCGTATGGCTTGTTCTTTAAGCTAGTGTTACGTCCTGGGATATATAAACACTGGGCTCTTTCTATTGGACTAGGTATGCGGCAACAAGCAACAACGGAAAACGCTAGATCCAACCCTTATCTATAAACCCAGGCAACAAACCACCCTAAACCGTCAAGAGTCCTGCCTGGACAACAAGGTATCCTATGACTCGGTTACAGGGTGCACGCACTATAGACTGCTGATAGTCAAGCAGGCTATATAAAAGATCACACAATTAAGTTGACTTAAAGCTTCAAGGAAAAGATAGATAACGGAATTAAATTACAGAAACAATTTAATAACAAACTAGAAGAAAGTACATTTAACGTTACGTTAATTAATACAACTAATCACCCCTGCGTGAAAGAAGGTGAAAGCAAACAGTCCTCAAAACATCGTACCGGTAGACAAGATGCGGGGTTCTAAACTGCATGCGGCTACTGTAGGATCTGATGCTTAGCAAAGAAAGTACGTTACGGATTTAGAGAACTCTTAACTCATAAGCAGGAATAAATACTAGTGATAGGACCTACAGTGTATAATGGCATAGGTATAATTAAATAAAGGCAGCAACTCGCAACATAACCACATACAGGTGTGCTTCTCACTCTTAGTCAGGCAAGCCTGCTCGGACAGAGTCTCTAAGCCACACCCTGACTCACAATGCTCACAAAAACGGTAAACTGTGGCACAATAACAAGCATACAGAGATGATAAAGCCCTAGCTGTTAATCTGCCAGGTGGCAGAGGTCTAGCCGGAAGGATATAGGCTTCGGATACCCGGGCTGAGCCACCTGCTCTAGCCTAGGGACGTTCCCAAGTCTGTGCGCCAAATTACTCTAATTGAAAGGGTGCTCTCTTGAGAGACTCAGATCGCAAGTATCTGACTCTCTCCTGGCGACTCTAAAACAAAAGCAAGACGTGCTAGCGCAGTGCTGAGTGGACTAGGCAAGGGCCCTCACACAACACAACACTAGACACACAGGGACACAGACAAGAAAATGGACCCAGACTCCCACGAGTATCCTAGTAAAGTCGTGCGGGTCCACAGGACTCGCACCAGCAGACTTTACTTAAAGGATCGCAAAAAGCCTCCCCTCTGGTCTAGCCCCTGCTAACCTGACACAAGAACACACTAGCAAGCATGAAACCACCAAATATGAGACAACAAAAAAGCTTCCTAGGTCTCATTAACAATTACGTCTCTGCATAAGGCCCAAAATCCTATCTAGTTATCTGAGAGCTCGTCGTTAATACAATAATAGATATAAGGTCTATCAAGGGGATGGGATAATTAAATAGATTGGTGAAGTAGTGGAAGGAAGGTATACAAAGTAAGAGAGAAAGTTTCTAAGTGGGGTTGAGAGGGATAGATATCAAGGGGGTCCGAAGGGTACGACAGTGAGGTGAGCTCTGAGTCTTAAATCTGTCTGGACCCCGCCCTAGGCATGCAAAATACATCCCATGCTTGGCAACACTCAACACAGTTGCCGGGTCAAAATCCTCTACCCCGTGCGTGAGTCAAAACTAAGCCTAACGTTGCAATCAAATGCCTGTGGCAACATCAGGCTCGTCCCAAGCTAGACTCTCCGCGCGAAGCAACGTCCCCCAGCCGGTCTCTCTCTCCCGCTCGTCTCCTCCCGCCCTCACTAGACTTACATCTTATATATTATAATGAAACAATCAACTATCGAGAATAAAATATACTAAGATGCGTTGGTTAAGAATAAGGGCAGCTACAAGCTGTGAAACAACATAAGAATATCCCAGACATTAGTTACGTTGTCGTAGGATATATACTAAGGAAAAGCCTGCCGGCCGGCTGCTGACAGCCGGTTTCTAAACGACTGGGCAGCCGACGCGTTTACACGCCCGCACGTGGCTACTATGCAGAAACGTCACACTAGGTATAATTTGGGTAACTCTACGTTGAACTCGTTCTAGTTTGTCTATATCTTTTTGGTAATAAGGGCACCAGGATTGAATGCAGTATTCCAGAAGAGGGCGGACTAAGGAATTGTAAAGGGTTAGGATAACTTCTTTGGATTAATGCTCAAATGACCTGCCTAGGAAGCCAATTATTTTGTTTGCCTTCTTAACAACTTCTGAACATTGTTGACTCGGTTTTAGGTTACTCGGTATTGTTACTCCCAGATCGGCTTCTCTGTTTATATTCTTAAAAAGGGGAGGCTGAACCTTTAACCCCCAAGTCAGCCTGTATAAGAGATTATGTTTCTGGCATTATACCACCTTATTACCAATGGAAATACTAAGACTCGCTGAAAAAAAATCAGCTCTCTATGTGCGTGCGCGCGCGTGCGAGCGCAAAATTTCATTGCACTATTTGTAAAATCATCTAGTCACTGAAAATTGTTCTAATTTCCCGCAATTTTTGCATGGCGTATCCTACAAGCATCCCCTACAACGTAGCATTTTCGTTTACCCATATTGAATATTAGAAGGTGCTGAAAAAAATATATTATATCATTATTTTTGGGGTACAGCTGGTTTTGACACCGAAATGGTCAAAACTCTGATTTTTTCAGCAAAACGGCCATTATCTAAACGTACAGGCGTTCCTATATACCCCTATTTATAGTGTTTAGAAGGGGAATGCATTTGAGCAATACAAAAAAATATAGATGCACTCGTAAATGCCAATATATGATCGCTGGCCACTGAAATTCTTAGATTTTCAGCAGACAAAAAACATTTTTGGGGAGATGTATTAGTTAGGCCTCCTTACAGAACGTTTTCTATGACGGCGCGCTCTTAAAGGATGGAGTTTTATGACAAACTAAACTTAAAATTTCGTCAGGACCAAGCTTGAGTAAATAATTTAACACCAATTTTTACCAAAATCCATGATATTGGGGCCCCCAGAGGGGGGTGCTAGGGATGTCATATGGGTGTTTATGCCCTCATATGATAATTTCTATTGCTTACAGAAGCCCTTTAGACAAAAGACACAACAACAAAATTCTGGTGGCTGAAGGCAAACAAATTTGTTTTTTGGGGTCCGGGGGGTTATGGATGCGATATTTTGTTTTGTTCCCTCCTATGCTATTATCCTATGTTGAAAGAAGCATTATAGAAAAAAAAATGATTTCTGGGCTCAGCTGAGGTTCAGCCTCCCCTAAGCTAAGTGTCATTCATCGAATAGTTTGTTTTCTCATTTCGGTATCTGATATTATGTAGTACTTTACATTTATCCGCATTGAAACTCATTTACCAAATTTGGTCCCAACATGACAACTTATCTTAATTTTGTTGCATATTGTGAACTTGTTATTTTGAGAGTACGCTATTTGCAATTTTTGTATCGTCAGGAAATTTTGAGATTGTACAGGTGAGACTGTTATCTACAGTATGTCGTTGATGTACATTAGAAAGAGAATTGGTTCTAGTATCGATCCCTGGGGTACCCCGCTACTTACATTGATTGGTCCATTTAGATGCCTTACCGTTTATGACTACTCTTTGCTTTCTGTAGCTGAGCCAATTTTCTATCCATTTCAACACACCGTCATGTATTCCATGCGCTTTTAGTTTTAGCAGTAAACGTTTGTGGGGAACTTTGTCAAATGCCTTTTGAAAATCAAGGTATATAATAGAGAGAGAGAGAAAGAAGGGGGGAGAGAGCGAGTAGAAGAAACAAAACGCGAATGCAGAGAGAGAGAGAGAGACAGTGTGTATGAGTGTTTTGCTATAATTCCACTTTTGGTCTTTATCTCCCGCCTCCATCCCCCCCCCCCCCCGTCCCCCCCCCCCCCCCCCCAAAAAAAAAGGGATGTGAAGTGCAGGACAGCGACATGGCACGAGGAATGCAATAAACTGGCGACACCACGGAGAGTACCCCAAGAAGAAGAAGGAAGAAAGAAAGGAAGGAGTAGAAAGAACGAATGAAGCAAGAACGAAGAAGTAAGAGGAAGACAGAATGAAAGAAGAGAGAAAGAAAGACAGAAAGATAGAAAGAAAGAAAGAACAAAAGAAATAATGAGAAAGAATGGAGAAGGAAAGGAGAAGAAAGAACGAATGAAGCATGAACGATGAAGTAAGAGGAAGAAAGAAAAAAAGACAGAAAGAAAGAATGAAAGAAAGAAAACAATAATGAGAAAGAATGGAGAAGGAAAGGAAAATCAAGAACGAAGAAGTAAGAGGAAGCAAGAACGAAAGAAGAAAGAAAGAAAGACAAAGAAAGAAAGAAAGAATGAGAGAAAATGGAGAAGGAAAGGAGAAGAAAGAACGAAAGCAAAAATAAAGAAGTAAGAGCAAGAAAGAAACAAGCAACTAGAAGAAAGACAGAAAAGAGGACGAAAAAGAAAGGAGAAAGACAGGACAAGTAAGAGAGAAAAAAGAAGGAAGAAAAGGAAAGAAAGACGTAGTAACACAAGTGGAAGATACAGAGAGACGAAGAAAGAAATAAGAAGACGGGAAAAAGGAACAAGAAGAAAGAATAAAGATGAAAAGATGAAGAAGAAATAAGGGAGAATTAAGAAAGGAGAAAGAAGAAGAAGAAGAAGAAGATGAAGAAGAAGAAGAAGATGAAGAAGAAGAAGAAAGAAATAATAAAGTAAATAAATAGAAAATAAGAAATACGAATAAAGAAGATACAAAGAGAGAAAAAGAAAGAAAGAGGAAGACAAAAAAAGAAACAAAGAAGAAGAAAGGCAAAGAAAGAAAATAAAAGACAGAAAGAAAGGAAAAGACAGAAATACGAAGCAAGAAAGCAGGAGAAGAAAAAGAAACTTATCAAAACGAAGAGTAGGAGGAGAAATAATGTCAAGGGAAAGAACAAAGATCAGGAACAACAACAACAACAACAACAACAACCCACAACAGCAAGGAGAAGACAAAACAAACACAGAAGACGAAGAAGAAAAAGAAGAAGACTATGAAGAAGAAGAAGAAGAAGTAGAAGATGAAGAATAAGAAGACTATGAAGACGAATAAGAAGAAGACGAAAAAGAAGAAGACTATGAAGAAGAAGAAGAAAAAGTAGATGATGATGAAGAAGAAGAAGTAAAAGATGATGATGAAGAAGAAGAAGAAGAAGAAGAAGCAGGAAGAAGAAAAGACAAAGACTAGGACTAAGAAGACGAAGAAAACGAAAAAGCCACGGCGGTCGAGTGGTGAGCACGCTCACGTGTGAATTTGCATGACCTGGGTTCGATCACAGCCAAGTAGGACATTTAGTGGGTGTGGTAGTACGTCCTAGCGTGTTTTACTTACATGCTCGCACCCAGTCGGGGGACACCTGGACGACATATACAAACTAATAACACACATATAACAAAGCCACTCCAACAGCTTCCTCTCTCTCCAACACCCCATCTCCCCTCTCTACACTCTTCATATAATAGGAAAAGTAAAAAGTAGCTACGAGGTGCCGTTGTAAAGGCTTATCCCTCAATACCTTCACCTGGCCTGATGGTGAAGTAGAAGAAGAAGAACATGCTGAAGAAGACACATGGAAGAGGAAGAAGACAGACAAAGAAGAAGACAAGTATATAAATTATTATATTACAAGGAGGTCGAATAAGAAGTAGAAATAAGAACGCACACCGAAATAGTAGCAAAAAATGGCCGAAGGAAGAAGAAGGGAAAGAGGAAACGTAAGCAGAAGAAGAACAAGAAGAAGAGGAGGAAAAAAGACAATTAACAATTAGAAAGAAGCAGAAAAAATGGAAACTTAGACAGGAGTAGACAAAGAAGAAGAAGAAGATGATGACGAAGACGAAGACGAAAAAGAAGATGAATAAAAGGAGGAAAAAGGAAGATGAACATTTAGAAAGAAGAAGCAGAGAAAAGGGAAACATAGACAGGAGAAGAAAAAGAAGAAGAAGAAGAAACAGAAGAAGAAGTTGAAGATGAAGATGAAGAGGAGGAGGATAAACGAGGATGAACATTTAGAAAGAAGAAGCAGAGAAACAGGAAACATAGACAGGAGAAGACATAGAAGAAGTAAAAGAAGTTGAAGAAGAAGAAGAAGTTGAAGAAAGAGAAGAAGAAGAAGTTGAAGAAGAAGAAGAAGTTGAAGAAAAGAAGTTGAATTAAAAGAAAAAAAGCAGAAGTTGAAGAAGTTGAAGAAAAAGAAGAAGAAAAAGAAGAAGTTGAAGAAGAAGAAGAAGAAGAAGAAGAAGAAGAAGAAGAAGTGGAGGAATGAGAGACTGGGTGATAACCTAGCTTGAGCTGGCTGTAAAGCATCTAGAGTTTCTAACTGATTGGTGCGCTGGGGAGAGAAAGACAGGGTAATTGTGCGTGTGTGTGTGTATGTGTGTGTGTGTGTGTGTGTGATGGAGTGAGAGAGAAGGTGATGAACTGTGATAAATGTGTGTGTGTGTGTGAGAGAGAGAACGTGATGAACTAGGAGAAATGTGTGTGTGTGTGTTGTGTGTATGTGTTTGTGTGTGTGTGTATGTGTGTAGATCATGTGGAGCGATAGTGTGTGTGTGTGTGAGAGAGAGACGGTTCAGACGATATTGTGCAGCACAATTTACTGGTTCGGCTCAATGAGGGGGTTTAGTTTGTTCTCAAAACCTCCATGAAACTTAAAACAACACCAACAAGACCCCCCTTCGATATAAATTTGTAAATATTTCGGTAGAAAAATGTCCCGGCCGAAAGCCGATTCCTCTTCAAATACAGGCTCCCTATCGCTCGCCAGGAAACAAATTGACACCTAAATGGCACGAAAGGGCTTAATATTGCCAAATAAATGGGGCAAAAGGTCTGAAAATCGCCAAACTAATGAGGCGAATGTCTTGAAATCTCATAACTAATAGGGCGAAACATGAGGGAGGAGGAGGACTCGAAAAACCAACTGCCTCCCCTTAAATTAAGTGGTCAATAAAACTCCTCATATATTTTATTGTCCATCCATAATAGGTAGGCCAGAAATCGTGAACCCTAACCTCTGTAACTCAAAAAGGGATGGAGCAAATAGGCTTTGACTTTCCAAACTTATTTCCTGGCTGACATTTCCCAAAATGGTAGAAATGTTAGCTCGATTACTCTAGTCACTTGTGAGTTATGAAGGATAATGTTCAAGAGTTTCGGCCTAATTATTTGGAACAGGGAGGACAGGAGTTGTATTTCCTAAGCTGTGAGAGAAAGGAGGAATTAGTACTAACACTCTCGCTCCCTGCCTGTCTGTCTGTCTGTCTGTCTGCTCTCTCTCTCTCTCTCTGCCTCTCTCTCTTTCTCTCTCTCTCATTCTGCTGGGGGACTTCTTTCCCCAACTTATTTTCTTGCTGACCAACGGTCGGAAATAGAGGTGGGTGGGCAGATAGCCTTCTGCTTTGCTATCCTTGCCTTCCACTTTTTAGCAAATTATATTTTAGCATTAAGTCCGGACTACCTAGTAGGGAACGCAAGGTCTGTGTAGTCTGTGTTTCTATGTAAATCTATGTAACTATCTATCTCTCTTTGTAGCAAATTCTATTTTGGCATTAAGTTCGGACTACCTAGTAGAGACTGCAAGGTCTGTGTAGTCTGTGTATTTATGTAACTCTATGTAACTCTGTCCACGATTTCTTTCCCTTGTATCTGCCCATCCGATATTTTCCTCGCCGAATTCTCCAATAGCACTCTCCCTTTAACACAATAATGTAAACACTGCATATAGCGATTTCGTTTCGGCTCCGGCATCCCTTATGTTTTCCCTTAGTGTCTTAAGAAGAGGTTTCACACTTGAGGGATTTTGTTTATTTTCTGAACCACTTTCGCTCTCATGTTTAGCCTAATTTTGTTTAGATTTTAAGACGTTCGCCCCATTTCTGTCAATGTTAAGACTGTTCGTGCCATTTGTGTCGATTTATTTCCTGGCGAGCGATAGCGAGCCTCTAATATAGTAGTACCCGGCCAATTTTTCTACCGACAAATGTACAAATTTATCTTGAGAGGGGGTCTAGGCCCCTAGGGGGTGAAATGTTATGCTTGATGGAGGTGTAGGGAGAAAACTAAAATAAAAAAAAAATGGTAAATGAATAAGCAAATAAATACGCCCATCCCCCCTTAATCAAATACGCCCATCCCCCCTTAATCAAATACGCCCATCCCCCCTTAATCAAATACGCCCATCCCCCCTTAATCAAATTCCAACTTGATATATTCTTCAGCGTAGCACAGAGTTACGTGCGAAACAAAAGTGTAATCCGTAGCAATAAAGGAAATGGAGGAGAGAGAGACGGAGCCGAAATTCCGCTATTCGCCAATGATCCATGTAAACATTTATCATTCCCTCCCGTTGTGAGCCTTTCGTACTCCTCTCTCTCTCTCTCTCTCTCTCTCTCTCTCTCTCTCTCTCTCTCTCTCACAGAAGAAATTATCGATCATACCCTTGAAAATAACACCCCAACTCATGTGATAGGAGATTTCACCATCAGTGTTACCGAAGTACAAAGCAAATTGAGTAATTTAAATGTAAATAAGACCCCGGGACCCGACATGCTCCACCCGAAAATAATTAAGAATGTCAAGGACGAAATAGCAAAACCCCTGACACAACTATTTAACTTATCACTACTACAGGGGATTGTACCGAGTGATTGGAAAGATGCGAACATTACGCCGATATACAAGAAGGGTAGCAAGGCCAAAGCGAGTAATTACAGACCAATTAGCCTAACTTCAATTGTAGGAAAAATCATGGAAAAAATCATTAGAGATAAGATAGTAGATTACCTCGAATCAAACAACCTAATCAAAAATAGTCAACACGGCTTTAGATCAAATAAGTCATGCCTAACAAATTTGATTGAATTTTATAACAAACTATTCACATATAACGACATGACGAAATCACTAGATATAATCTTCTTGGACTTTCAAAAAGCTTTCGACAAGGTGCCTCACCGAAAACTATTGGCTAAACTGGAGAGGATAGGTATCAAAGGTGAAATTCATTCTTGGATAAAAAATTGGCTTACAGACAGAACACAGAGAGTGGTGATAAATGGAGTGGAATCGGAGTGGGAGCCTGTCACAAGTGGAGTTCCACAGTGTTCAGTCCTTGGACCGGTCCTGTTTCTCATTTACATTAACGATATCGATGTAGGGGTAAACAACACCATTTCCAAATTCGCCGACGATACAAAAATAGGAAATACAGTCCTGAACGAAGATGATAGAAATGCGTTGCAATCTGATTTAAACAAGATATCAGAGTGGTCGAAAAAATGGCAGATGCCCTTCAATGTCGATAAATGTCAGGTGCTGCAGGTTGGTAGCAGAAATATGAAATACAAATACGAAATGAATGGCAAACAAATAAAAACCGCAACGGTAGTAAAAGACCTAGGGGTACTAATATCTGAAAACCTAAAAACTTCCGACCAATGTATAGCAGCTGCAAATAAGGCAAACATAGCATTGGGCTTTATTAAACGAAAATTTACATATAAACATGAAAACGTAATAGTGCCACTGTTCAAAAGTATGGTGAGGCCCCACCTTGAATATGGTGTGCAGTTCTGGTCACCTTATCTGATCAAAGACATTGTAAGACTCGAGTCAGTACAGCGTAGAGCGACGAAGATGATACCCTCATTAAGAAATAAACCATATGAAGAAAGACTTAAACGATTGAACCTGTTCTCATTAAAAAAGAGGAGGTTGAGGGGTCAGCTTATTGAGTGCTTTAAGATACTAAAAGGTTTCGACAAAGTCGATGTAAATGCACTATTCACATTAAACAATACTAATCAAACTCGCGGAAATGGAATGAAATTAAAAACCAAAAAGGCAAACCTAGATGTCACAAAGAGTTTCTTCACCTACAGTGTGGCGACAGAGTGGAATAAACTACCAGCGAGAGTGGTGGAGAGCGACACAATAAACGCTTTCAAGGGAAGGCTTGACCTCTATCTGCAGAGGGCTGGGGTGATATGAAAAAAAAAAAAAAAAAAAAAAATGTATGTATATGTATGTGTGTGCACTGTACAGTATGTATATATATATACTGTATATATATGTATGTATGTGTGTGTGTATGTATGTGTATATGTGTGTGTGTGTGTGTATATGTGTGTACCGGTGTATATATGTGTATGTATGTATGTATGTGTATGTGTATGTATATATATATGTATATGTATATGTATGTATATGTATATATATGTGTATATGTATATGTATGTATGTGTATGTGTGTATGTGTATATATGCATATATGCATATATAGTTTGTAAGGCCAGACTGCCTAGTAAGGACCTTGAGGTCTGTGTGGTCTGTGTATCTATGTAGCTCTATGTAGCTCTCAACAAAACTTGATTGAAACTAGGTGGTGAAGACGAGAGTGAGAGAGAGAGAGAGAGAGATAGATAAATAGATAGAAAGAGAGAGATTTACATAGATTTACATATATACACTGGCCACACAGACCTTACGATCCAAACGAGGTGGTCAGGACTTAATTCTAGTAGAGATGGCATATGCGATGGAAAAGGAAAGTTGAAGGGAAGGATAGAAAAGAAGAAGGCTCTCTCCCCACTCTCCGTTCCCTCCGGCAATTGCCGTACATGAAAAAGTTGGAAGTGATTAACCTTGCTGGGCTTCGAAATCCACAGAATGAATTTACAGGAAAGATTGGAAAAAAATAAAGGGAAAAAAAAAATAAAAAATAAAACAAAAACAAAAATCATGCATCCCTTCGCCTTTGCAGCATGTAAATTTTGGGGTTAATTGGAATCATCCAACCCATCACCCTTTGTAGTATGTACATATTTAGCGATGTTCATTATTCTTATTTGTTATTTGTGTATTATTTTTGTTTTCTTTTCTAACTCAGCTGAACAAATAATAACGGTGATAATTACTGCCTACTCCATACCAATTGTTCTGTGGTATGAGTCTAGATTTGTCTTAAATGTATCTATAGAGGAGCTGTCTATTACTTTATTTGGAAGTTTTTTCCACTCATCAATTACACTGAGTGAAGAATTTTTTTGTTGTATCTAGATTCCCTCTCCGACCTAATAATTTTAAATTGTTTCCTCTTGTAGATGTGTCTTCGGCTTTTTTTAATAACTTATCTAGATTAATGTTACTGAATCCTTTTTATAATTTTAAAACACTCTATCAATTGGCCTCTCATCCTTCGTTTCTTAAGTGACAATAGATCAAGTTCTCTCAGTCTTTCATCATATGATTTATTTCTCAATGAAGGGATTAGCTTAGTGGCTCGCCTTTGCACAGATTCCAATTTTTTAACATCCTTTATGAGGTGAGGTGACCAAAACTGCACAGCATATTCGAGGTGCGGTCTCACCATATTTTTGTATAAGGGCAAAACTATGTCTTTGCTGTGATAGTGGAAGTTTCTTCTGATGAAACCTAGTGCCCTGTTTGCTTTGTTTGCAGCCGCTGTGCATTGATTGGAAGATTTTAAGTTTTCGTTTATCAGCACTCCCAATACAAGTCTTTTATTTGTGTTACATTTTATATCTTTTCTTCATTCATGAACTATTCATATTTATTGTTTTTAGAATCTATTTGCAATATCTGACATTTATTTACATTAAACGGCATTTTCCACTTCTCCGACCATTCTGTGACTTTATTTAAATCAGCTTGAAGGTTTATTCTATCACTTTCGGAAATGATTGCATTGCCTATCTTCGTGTCATCCGCGAATTTGGAAATTAAATTATTTATGCCATTATCTAGATAATTGATATATATTATGAACAACACTGGTCCCAATACTGAGCCTTGAGGGACTCCACTTGTTACTTGGCTCCATGTTGATTCCACACCGTTGATAACTACTCTTTGCTTTCTTTCAATTAGCCAGTTTTTAATCCAATCATACGTTTTGCCCTGTATTCCTATGTCTCTTATTTTCTGTAATAATTTATCGTGCGGGACCTTGTCGAAGGCTTTTTGAAAGTCTAGATACACTATGTCGAGGCTTTTGGTGAAGTCATGAGAGAGATAGAGAGAGAGAGAGAGATAAGGGGGGTGAGGGAAAGGGAGAGTGAGTGAGTGAAAGAGAGAGAGACAGGGAGAGAGAGAGAGTGAGAGTGAATGAGAGAGATATTTAAATAAATTTACATAGATACACTGACTACACAGATTTTGCGGTCCCTGCGAGGTGACCAGGATTTAAGCCTAGTGGAGATAGCAACCCTAAGAGGACATTATTGCAGAGAGAGAGAGAGAGAGAGAGAGAGAGAGAGAGAGATATATGTTAATAAGACAGCCGGATGCCAGAGGAAGGAAGGAAGGCGCAAGAAAATCAACAAAAAGCGAGACGAGAGAGAGAGAGAGAGAGAGAGAGATGGAGGATGGATGGATGGATGGAAATGTTCACCGCCGTCCCAGGTATGAGGATAGGAAGGGTAATAAGAAGGACATCAATACATTACCCTGATAAATGAAAGAAGGATGGGGAGGAATAAAGAGCGATAGATAGATAGATAGATAGATAGATAGATAAATGGTAATAACATAGGAGTCAATCTATTACCCTGATAAATGGAAGGAGGTTTAAGGGGAGGAATAAAGCGAGATAGATAGAGATTGATAGAGACTGTAGATAGATAGATATATAGGTCGATAGATAGATATATAGATAGATAAATGGGAATAACTAGGAAGTCCATATAATACCCAAATTAATTTAGGAGTAAGGAGAGATGGAGAGATAGATAGATAGATAACTAAATAGATGATAAATAAATGAATGGTAGTCAATATTTGTCCTGATAAGTGGAAGAAACAAGCAAGGAAATATATAGAGAGAGATAGATAGATAGATAGATAGATGGATGGACTGATAGATAGATAGGGAGATACCTAAATGGATAGATATACAGATAGATAGATATATAGAATTAATATATATAGACAGATGGATATAGAAAGATAGATAAATATTGATAACAAATAGATATGAAGATAAATATAGATACATCTATAGATAGATAGATAGAGAGATATATAGGTATAATGATAGTTATAGATGAAGATATAGATAGATATGCAGATAGATAGATATAAAGATATATATAGATAGATAAATAGACAGATGAATGGTAAGAACACGGAAATCAATATTTTACCTGGTAAGTGGAAGCAGCAAGCGAGGAAATAAAGATAGATAGATGAAGAGATAGATAGACAGACAAACAGACAGACAGATTTAAAGACATACATAAAAACAAATGTTGATAGATAGATATATAGATAGATAGATATATAGATAGAAAGATAGATAGAGAGATAGAGAGATTGATAGATAGAGAGCTTAATAGATAGATTGATTGATTGATTGATAACTCAATAGATAATAAATAAATGGATGAAAGTAAGTATTATTCTTGATAAGTGGAAGGAGCAAGCAAGGAAATAAAGATAGATAGATGAAAAGATAGATAGACAGATAGACAGATACATACATAGATAAACAAATAGATAGATAGATAGATAGATAGATAGATATATAGATAGATGGATATATAGATATACTGTATAGATAAATAGATAGATAACAAAATAGATGATAACATGAATGGTAGTCAATATTTTTCCTGATAAGTGGAAGGAGCAAGCAAGGAAATTGATAGATAGATAGCTAATAATAATAATAATCTTCTGGTTACTTATATAGCGCCCGTATCTCCTCCTTCGAGGATTCACAAGCGCTTGGCTTTCTTTAGTCTACCAGAGACCATTACCCATCCCCCTTGCTCATGGGGAGATGGTAACCGCCGGCTGTATCCCAGAAAAACTGTTCAATCTGAGCGGGGATTGAACGCGAGACCTTCAAGATGGGAATCAGGCACGCTATCAACTAAGCCAGCCAGACGGCTGGCTAGATAGATAGATAGATAGATATATAGATAGATATAGATAGATAACAAAATAGATGATAAATAAAATGAATGGTAGTCAATATTTGTCCTGATAAGTGGAAGGAGCAAGCAAGGAAATAGATACATAGATATATACTGTATATAGTTAGTTAGTTAGTTAATTCTTTATTTCATAAAAGGTTACATGGTAACATTTTACATATATACAGATAGATTCAGACTCAAATCTTTATTTCATAAAAGGCAACACAATTAACTTTTTACATATAAACAATAGAGATAACAGAAACCTCATACATTACCGCATTCTAGGTTCATGGTTTTGTACAAACATAATTCTTGACTTGATAGCATTTATATCATTAGTTTTCAAATCTGATACGTCATATTCATGTAATAGGATATGGTTAACTTCCTTTCCTAACGATAGGTATTCATCAAGGTTTAATAAACATTTCTGTAAAAACTTGCAAGGTTTTAGGAGACATTTGTGAGCAAATCTAATTTTTAACCAATTTATTAAATAATTAAATGTCATTAGTCCAGCCAATTCACATGCATGATGATTACTTTCCCAATATTTTAATTTCAGCATTTTCTTTATTGCTTTGTGGTAACCAATTGCAAATTGATTAAGAGGAAGTTTGCACTTTTTGTTATAAAACCATAATTCAGAACCATAAAATCCTGAGCAGTAACTTTGGAACAACTGAGTAAAAACCCTAACATTAACATTAGAAAATTTACGTAAAATACAATTAAATTCATTATAAAACTTGTTACGACACCTAATTACGTCTTTGTCATTATTTAAATTATCATCTATTATAAACCCTAGATACTTTTGTTCATTAACAACATTCAATATCTCTCCACATAGCATCAACTTTGGCTTTAAGTTTTTATCTTTATTGTCTTTGAAATACATGCATGATGATTTATTAATATTAATGTCAATATCAATTTATTTTGCTTCATTTCCAAGCATATTTAGTAAAAACTGTAATCCCGATGACGATGGTGCTAATACAACAATATAGTCAGCGTAAGCACTAATATTACTTGATATATTTCCTAGTGTGCACCCCTTTTTACATTTAGACACTTTTTCAATCAGCTTATCTATATAAATATTAAATAATATAGATAGATAGATAGATAGATAGATAGATAGATAGATATACAGATAGATATATAGATAAACATATAGCTAGATAGATAGATAGATAGAAGCACACTATTCACACGGAAGGCAATCATTTATCCTGGTTAAATGGAAGACCGTGGCAGGAATAACGAATAGGATCGTGTAGAACAAGAATGAATGATAAATTGCCATAACGGCTTGAATGATGGAATATAGAATGATGGATTAGTTAATTTACATATATTGAAATGCATGAGGATTTACTGGTTGATTGACCGATTGATTATTGAATAGATTGATAAGTAGATATATAAATTAATGGTCATATATTGTCAATACATTAAATGTAAAAACTATATATATATATATATATATATATATACATATATATATACGACGCGTTTCACTGGACAACCAGCATTATCAAGTAAGGATAGAATGATATAAAAGGTAAACAGGAAGGGTATATAATAGAGGGTGGAGGATCAGAGGAGGCGAAAATCAGGGGGCAAAAGTCTGCTATTGGTGGAGGGGTATTCTATGAGTGTTAAAGAGAGATCCGCGTCACACGCAGGTGCACTGGATGCCGGAAGGTGGTGGTTGGTTGGCGGGGTCGAAGCTGATTGGCTGCGTGTCGAGGGGCGTGGCCTAAGTTGCGTAGTACGTGTGGCGCCGGCAGAAGACGAAGCTGAAGAAGGTAGCGGGGGTGGGGGCTGCGTCAAGGGCACCGGGGGGCGAGGGGGGCCATTAGGTCCTGTAGGATAGTGCCTTTTGGCAGAAGGAAGGATCTGAAGGTCCAGAGTTTGGTTGTTGATTTTAGGATGTAAGGCTTGGATATATTAGCTTCGAGTATTGGTAATCTCCTTGAGTCACTTTATTTATCGAGTATGGTGGTGTGTTTCTCTAACTCGTTGCGTGTGAGGTGGGGGTGGTTAGGGGTGAGATAGTGGTCTTTGATGGCTCCAGCCTGAAGGTGAAGAGTTAACCACGAGAAAGACGAGTCTGCGTCATGCCAATATAGGAATGAGGTCCACAGTCCTCATAATTACAGGTATGTTGGTAAATGACGTGATCGTCGGTCATCGGGCTCTTTATCTTGGTGGAAGCTGGTTTGTTGCGGAGAACGAGGTTGGAGGTCTTGGGGGATTTGTAATAAATTATTAATTTGATTTTGTTTTCCGGGTTGGTAGGGTGGACATGCTTGGAGATTATTTCTTTCAAGACGGCCTCGTCATTTTTGTGTTCAGAGGACATAAAATTGCGGTAGAAGATCTTGATTCATTGGGGGGTCAATGTTAGGAGGGCTTTGGGTGTACCAGGGGTATTCACTATCGCCGTTGAGGCATTGTCCTGTGTTAGTTGGTTTAGTGTAGACGGTAGTTTTGAACCCATGGTCGTTCAGAGCTACGATATATATATATATATATATATATATACTGTATATATATAATTATATATATATATATATATTTATATTATACAGAGAGAGAGAGCGAGAGAGAGAGACGTGCATAGGAATAACCCGGAAGTCAATATATTACCCTGAAAAATGAAGGCGAGGAGGAATAATGAAGGCGGCAGAGGAGGAATAATGAAGGCGGCAGAGGAGGAATAATGAAGGCGGCAGAGGAGGAATAAGAAATACGAAAATGTAAGACAGTAATAAATATAAGAATAGAAATGTATGTACAATCGCGCTAATAAGTGATGTTTCGGCACCAAGTTCGTTTTGCTCAATAATTGGTATCAGCAATATCTAAGCTTCATTTCTTCATATCGAGTGAAATATACAAACATGTTCCTACAGTTACCACCCCTATTCAACATCTGACAGACATTGATACAGCACAGAGCAAGCCAAACGTAATGACAGCTGGGACATGACTTATTAACGCAACCGTACAGTAGGTCGGTATGGAGGGATATAGATTGATAGATGAATGTTTTGATAGATTGAAAATGTTACAGAGAGATTGATATACTACACATTGATTACTAGATTACTTATTAGACAGGAAAAGGAAGAATACATGAAAATATATGTATGTAGGTTGGTATGGAGGTAGATAGATTGATAGGCTGAACATTTGATTGATGGAAATTACTATACAGAGATTGTGAGTTGGTTATTCTACACATTGAATGCTAGTTTGTTTATTAGACAGACAAGGGAGAATATATGAATCGAAACATGTGTTGATCGGTATAAAGAGAGACAAAATTATAGACTGAATATTTGGTAGATGGAATATGCTAAAGAGAGATTGAGAATTCTACACCAAGCGGCTCGCTTGGTGTAGTGACTAGCGTCTCGGACTTCCACCCAGAAGGCCCGGGTTCGCGCCCACGCTCGGCGCATTAAAGATTTTTCACAAGCACTGAGTCGTTACCATCCCTCATGAGCAAAGGGATGGGGTAGTAGTACAGGACCCCAATGGAAATACGCCTAATCGGCCTTATTGAGCTATCCTTAGCTAGCTTAGCATGCGCTAGCTTTAAGAACTATTATTATTATAATAAGAGAGAATGGTTTGCTAGAAATATATGTAATTAACAGGCTTCCAAATATATGTAATTAACAGGCTTCCAAATATATGTAATTAACAGGCTTCCAAATATATGTAATTAACAGGCTTCCAAATATATGTAATTAACAGGCTTCCAAATATATCCCGTAACACTTTTAACTAGAATAGATCCTTCTTAAACTGCACAAAACCCTCTAATTATGGCTACAATAAAACTAAAAAGACATCGCCGGTACAGAAGGGGTTAATTATGGGAAGGCGTGTTTTATCTCCTTAAATTTGTTCGTTGGGTTCTATAATGGGTGGGCTGCCAAGTTTATCATAGTCTACCTCCTAAACAAAAAATGTACAATGCCCAATTAACCCTTGCAAGCTCCGACACGCATTTCTGTTCTATTTACTGGTTATTGTTAGACGATTTTATTCAGATTAGGAAGGGTATATTATGGAAGTCAGAGGGTTGATTAAGTAAGTCTTTACCCTTTCAATTCCCACAAATCCTTCCTAAGCTGTATACAATCGTCTAATGATAGCCATCATAAACTGCTAAACACGTCATATCCTGAAGGGGTTAATCTAAGTTCCTATTTACCAGTAAGTTAACAGATCATTCAGATGTGATGAGACTATACCCATTCGTCTCTCGCTGGCCGGTAATCGAACCCTGAAGTTTCAATGTAAGCCGGGAAAGTAGATACGAGGTGCCGGTGTAAAGGCTTATTCCTCATACCTTCACCTGACCTTGCAGCCAATCCGTAATAATGACACTACTCTACGAAATGGTACGGAATGCTTCGATACGAGACGGAGAATAATGGGTTTACAAATTATACCATCTTCCCCCACAACCCCCATCTCTCTCTCTCTCTCTCTCTCTCTCTCTCTCTCTCTCTCTCTCTCTCTCTCTCTCTCTCTCTCTCTCTCTCTCTAGCCCATCACTTACCGCTAACAAACGGCAACCCTCCAGATGTTCGGTCGATTTGTCACCGCGCGATTTCATATTTCCCGCCCCGCCGCATATTTCAGACTTGCAAATGTTCGATCGCCGTTTCTTGCTATTTTTTTTTTTTTTTTTTTTTTTTTTTTTTTTTGGGGGGGGCATCATGACAAGTGGATCGAGGGGGGTGGGGGTATCGGAGGGGCCGCTATTTCATTCCTTTCAATTTCAGGCGCCGAGATTCGCTTTTTACGGTTGCCGATAAAGAATGGCTGGGAAGGGAAGAGAGAGAGATTTACATAAATTTACATAGATACACTGGCCAGAGAGAGAGAGAGAGAGAGAGAGAGATTTTCGAGCAGTTTTACCAGCAAATATGTATAGTAAGGTGAATCTAGGTACCATTAAGGGGAAGTTTTTAGTTTACTCCCAGGACCCCAATCAAGCTTAAAGAAATACCCCCAAGACCCCCTTTCGAGATAAGTCTGTACATTTTTCAATAACATAATGTTCCAGCCGAAGGCTGTTCTTCTCGTTATCATTCGCCAGGAAAAAATTGACACCTGAATGACACGAAAGGTCTTAATATTGACAACAAATGGGGCTAAAGGTATTAATATCGTCAAATTAATGGAACGAACGTCTTAAAATGTGAATACTAATGATGCTAAGCTTGGAAAAGGGAGTCCAGAAAAACAAGATCTCCCCTTAATTGGTTTAATGAAATTTACTGTACAATAAAATCACTAATTTTCAGCTACAGTATCGCCTTGGAATAAAACGCCGGGTCTTTGAGATACTAACCGGCTCCATGTAACTCCCTTCCTTCCAGCCCCCTTGGTGAAGTCAGCAGCAGGTAAACTTTAAACCATAACACACCTTTAGAGTGAGTGGGGCGCTTACTGGAACTTTATAGAGTTAGGAGAGGGATATATTATTATTATTATTTTTTTTTTTTTTTTTGGGGGGGGGGGATTTTTTTTTGGTTTCTGGTCCGTTGAAGAGTCTAGTGTCTGTTTTTGGTATATTAATTAATGTATTCATTTTGTTCTTGTTGTTTAACTTTCCTCTCTTAGACCTTCATCAAGCTTAAAAAAACACTCCCTAGTCCCGCCTTCAAGATAAATTTGTACATTTTTCGATAGAACATTTTCCCGGCCACACGCCGGTTTCTCTTAAAATTTCAGGCTCGCTATCGCTTGGCAGGAAAAAATCGACGCCTAAATGGCACGAAAGATCTTGATATTGATATAGAAATGGGACGAAAGGATTTACATTAGACAAACTAATTAGGCGAACGTTTTACAATCTGAAATCTAATGGGGCTAAACATGAGGAAGAAGGGGGACCAGAAAAACACCCATCTCCCCTTAAGAAGAGAGTTGAAAGGAATAGTTTGTATCTCAAAGACCTTGAGGTCCATTCCGGGGAGGTACTTCAAGTGGAAAGAGAGAGATTGTATAGTGCATTACACTCATTGCAGAGTGTCCTAAATTGTATCTACTTTCTTCCTGAACTGTTCTACTGAAGAAATGTTTACAACTGAGGGAAGTTGATCCAAGTAAAACAAATCTTTGATGTGTACAAATGTCTAGAAATACTAAAATGCTGAACTGTTTTCAAATCCAATTCCAGCCATACTTGCTTATTATATTATATTATATTGAGGCAAAACATATAGCTAAAATTCATAGTTATTATCCATTAAGTACTCTCGACCAAAAAACAATTTCTACACTAACGCTCTAAACATTCTGGAAGTGGGTCGAAATCTTATGATAATACCTCACAGACGTATGTTTCACCCGATTCATTCCGTTCACACTAGATTATTTACAGCTCACCAGTGTAGTTTGGTCGAGTGTAAATTAATAACTTCAATAAGCTGTCCTCGTAGTCTGTTTGTTTCCTTTCCAACGATAAGATCAAGAGCGTCCAACCGGTCCTTATAAATTGCTCAGTTTTCTAATCGATGGAATAAGCTTTGTAGCCCTAGGTTGTACTCCTTCCAGTCGTCCTACCTAAGTGATGGAATAAGCTTTGTAGCCCTAGGTTGTACTCCTTCCAGTCGTCCTACCTAAGCTTTGTAGCCCTAGGTTGTACTCCTTCCAGTCGTCCTACCTAAGCTTTGTAGCCCTAGGTTGTACTCCTTCCAGTCGTCCTACTAAGTGATGGATATCAGAACTGCGCAGAATACTGCAGGAGAGTCCGTATCAGAGCATTTTAAGGGGAGATAGGCCGGGTTTTTGTTTGTTATGGTCTATCAATTAATGTATTCCTTTATTTCTTAGTTTCCTCGCTAGACCTCCATCAAGCTCAGAAAAGCACCCCCTAGACCCCTTTCAAGATACATGTGTACATTTTTCGGTAAAAACAAATTTTCCGGCCGAAGGATGGTTCTTCTTAAAATTTCAGGCTCGCTTTCGCTCGCCAGGAAAAAAATTGACACCTAATTGGCACGAAAGATCTTATAATTGACAATGAAATGGGGCGAAAGGTGTTAAAATCGTCAAACTAATGGGCCGAAAGTCTTATAATCTAAAAATAAATGTGGCTCAGCACGAGGGAGAAAGGGGACCAGAAAAACGGCCCAACTCCCCTTAAAGTGTGAGGACTATTTCCTAATTTTTATACTTAAATTGCCTCTTAATTCAACGCAGTAATTTCCGAGCTTTTTTCTATACTTCAATAAACTGCTTGGAAAACTTTAGGTCACTGCTAATCTAAACACCCAAATTATTTTCCAAGTCAGTCACTTCCATGGGTATTCAAAATAGCAAATAACCTGACTTGAGGTTTGCTTGGCCGATATGCATCACCTTGCACTTTCTCAAGTTTAGTAGCATCTGCCATGTCTCTGACCATTCACACAGTCTGTCAAGATCCATCCTGAGTTGTTCAACCCCTTTAGGGACTTTCACATTCACTCCAAGCTGAATGTCATCTCCAAACTTGTAGATTACACTCAACAGACCAATATCGATGTGGAACTCCAAAAGTGACAGAGGTCCATGCAGAAGAAACACCATTGATTACCATCTGTTGTCATTTACCTGTTTGTCAACTTTACGTCAAGTTACCGACCTCCATATTGTTAACTAGTGCACTCAATTTGTTTTCTTCATAACTCTACATTGAGGCACTGTGTCAAAAGCTTGAGAGAGAGAGAGAGAGAGAGAGAGAGAGAGAGAGAGAGAGAGAGAGAGAGAGAGAGAGAGAGAGAGAGAGAGAGAGATACTTGAAACTCAATAGCACCTCTCGTAAACGATTAACTCTCTCTCTCTCTCTCCCTCAGGTGTTCTTTAAACTTCAACGCACCTTTAGAGAGAGCGAGAGTAACCCTTACAAGCGCTTCATAGAGTTACGAGAGCGGGTGTTTGCTTTTTCTTGTCTGTGGTGGGAAAAAATAGAGTATCGTGGGAAGGTCTTGGAAGTGAAATAAATCGTGTATTTTTGTCAGTCCCCCTTTGCCTATTTTGCAGCCATTTTTAACAATCTAAGCACTTAAGGGAGCTCAGACGGTAGTGTGCAGCATCATTTACTGGTTCGGCTCAATGGTTAAAGGAAGGGGGTTAGTTTGCTCTCTAAACCTCTATCAAACTTAAAAAAACACCCACAAGACCCCCCATCGATATAAATTTGTAAATTTTTCGGTAGAAAAATGTCCCGGCCGAAGGCCGATTCCTCTTCAAATACAGGCTCGCTATCGCTAGCCAGGGAAAAATCGACACCTAAATAACACGAAAGGTCTTATTATTGACAAATAAATGGGGCAAAAGGTCTGGAAATCGCCAAACTAATGGGGCGAACGTCTTGACATCTCAAAACTAATATGCAAAGCACGAGGGAGAATGAGGACTCGAAAAAACAACTGCCTCCCCTTAACCCTTTCTGTACCAGTGCCATTCTTTTAACTTGATTATGGCTGTCATTTGGTGATTTTGTTCAGTTTAAATACATTTCTCCACCAATTAACAGGCTTTGAATGATCTCACCGAGGGCCGTTTTTCTGGCCCTCCTTCTCCCTCATGTTTAGCCCCATTAGTTTTCAGATGGAAAGATGTTTGCCCCATTAGTTAATCAATTTTAAGACATTTCGCCCCATTTCTTTATCAATATTTAGACCTTTCGTGCTATTTAGGTGTCGATTTTTTCCCTGGCGAACGATAGTGAGCCTGTAATGTTGGAAGAATCGGCCTTCGGCCGGGACATTTTTCTACCGAAAAATTTACAAATTAATCTAGAAGGGGGATCTAATGGATGTTTTTAAAAATTCGATGGAGGTCTAGGGAGGAAACTAGAAAAATAATGAATGCATGCAAAAATCACCCAAAAAGTGAACCATCCCCCATTAATCCCTTCAGTACCAGTGCCGTCTATTTATCTTTATTTTGGCTACTATTAGACGATTTCATTTAGCTTAAAAAGGGCCTCCAACAATTAACAGGCTTCGAACGGTCTCACTTAACCCTTTTTACTACCACAAATCCTTCTTAAACCGCACAATATCGTCTAAATATAGCTAGATTAAAATTAAAAAGACGTCGCCGGTACAGTATGGGTTAAACACCTTTCGATCACAAGAGGTCTTTTCCAAGTTAAGGGGGAGATGGTTCACTTTTTGTGCAATTTTTGCATGTATTCTTTATTTTTCTAGTTTCCTCCCTAGACCTACTTCAAATTTTAAAATAATCCATCAGAGATTCCATTTGAGATTAATTTGTACATTTTTCGGTAGAAAAATTTCCCGCCGAAGGCCGGTTACTCTTAAGATTACAGGCTCGCTATAGCACGCCAGGAAAATAATCGACACCCAAATGGCAGGAAAGGTCTTAAAATTGACAACGAAATGGGGATTTTATTTATTAACATCGCCCAAACTAATGGGCACCGAACGTCATTAAAATCTGCAAGCTATTGCGGGGGCAAGCATCAGGTAAGAAACGTGACCAGAAAAACAGCCCATGTCCCCTTTGGTTGTTCTTCTCTGACACCCCCCCCCCCCCCCCCCTTCTCCCTCATGTTTATGTCCCATTAGTGTTCAGATTTTAAGACATTCGGCCAATTACTTTGGCGATTTTAAGAATTGTCTGCCCCATTTATTTTTCAATCTTAAGATCTTTCGTGCCATTAAGGTGTCGACTTTTTCCTGGCGAGCGATAGCGAGCCTGAAATTTAGGAGGAACCGGCTTTCGGCCGGGACATTTTTCTACCGAAAAACTGTATAGATCTATCTACAAGGTTTATCTTGGGGGTGATTCTTTAAGTTTGATGGAAGTCTAGGGAATAAACTAAAAACAAAAACAAAACAAAAAAATTTAAATAAATATATCGACCAAGAACCTTCCTCCCTTAACAGGACAATTTAGAAGGCCAGTAGATAATGTGTTGCATAGGTAACACATAACATTGTCCACTGTGCATGTATATTGTATATTGTCATGGATTGGACGAGATAATGAATCATGTTTAACCCCTTCTGTACCGGCGACGTCTTGTAGTATTCTAGTTTTGCTTTATACGGACGATTATGTGCAGCTTGAGTAGGATCTGAGGTGGTAAATAGGGTTAAGTAATAGGGTTAAGTGAGATTATTCGAAGCCTGTTAATCATTATTGCTGGAAGCCTATATTGAACTGAATTAACTCATCTAATAGTAGCTAAAATATAGTAAATAGGACGTCACCGGTCGCTTTCTCACTGTGGCCTTCTAATCCCCCCATCCCCCCCCCCCCTCTCTCTCTCTCTCTCTCTCTCTCTCTCTCTCTCTCTCTCTCTCTGTTGATCACTTTTCAATTAACTTTGCCTCTCGCGAGCAGCCCAAGGTGTTATCTTCGTTTCAGACTTGATTAAAATTGCTTGGCCTTCGCTGATGCAGATTAAAACGAAGAATATTATCGAGGTGAATTGATAACCCCCTTCGCTAAGCACTAAGCTTATTGAATATATAAGATCGTTTAAAGAAAGTAAAATAAGAGAAATAAGGACAAAACAATCGTATATGGTAAGACAAAAGAATGAATCAGAGCAATACATAAAATCGTAAACAGAATAACGAAATATGAGGACTAAGGACAATCTATAACATTGTTCCAAATAAGTATAATAAGAGAAATAAGGACAATAAATAAGATCGTATACAGTAATACAAAATACGGATAATAAGGACAATACAAAAATCGTGTAGAGAAAGATGGATTTAAAGGAAAAAGAACAAACATTATAAATGCATAGAGTAGGACAAAGTAAGAGGAACAGGAACAATAAATTAAATTGTATACACTAGTATAATATAAGAAAAATAGGGACAATCATTATTATGATCGTATAAAGTCAGAAACAATTAGAGGAATGAGGACAAAACATATAATCACATACAGTAAGAAAACATACGAAGAATAAGAAATATAAATATAATCACAAAGTAAGACATCACAAGAGTAAGGACGATAAATAAAATAATATAAAGTTAGACAAAATATAAGGAATAAGGACAATATAGAAAAAGACATGATATGAAATTATAAATACTAAGACCTAATTAGAGGAATAAGGACAATACATGGATGGATTAGGTCATGGCTAATTGGTAGGAAGCAGATAGTCAGCATAAATGGTACTAAGTCATAATGGGGAGCATTCAAAAGTGGTGTCCCCCAGGGATCTTTATTGAGTCCTCTGTTGTTTGTTATATACATAAATTACCTTGATTTAGGTATAACTAGTAGGATAAGTAAATTTACAGACGATACCAAATGGGGAGAACAATAGATTCAGTTCGTGACATAGAGTGCCTCCAAAGGGATCTAGATACCTTACACGAATGGTCAGTAAATTGGCAGATGAATTTTAGCTTTGACAAATGCAAGGTGTTAAAGATAGGGAAGAGAGTACAATTGTAAAATATAAACTAGCTAATATGGAATTAGAAAACTCAGATTGTGAGAAAGATATCGGTGTGTTTGTTAGCAATTATTTGAAACCTAGAAAACAGTGTATAAGCGTTCGTAACAAGGCAAACAGAATTCTCGGGTTCATCTCTAGGAGTGTGAGTAACAGAAATTCTGATGTTAGCTTAAAACTTTACTTGTCTTTAGTGAGACACCATATGGATTATGCTGTTCAATTGTGGTGTCCTTATTACAGAATGGACATAGATTCCCTTGAGAGAGTACAACGTAGAATGACAAAAGCGTTCTATAATATTAGAAATATTCCATATGAAGAAATTAGGCTTACATTCGTTAGAGAGACGCAGAGTTAGAGGGGATATGCTAGAAGTGTTCAAGTGGGTTAGTGGAATTAATAAAGGGGACATGAACAATGTACTAAAGCTTAGTGATTGCGAAAGAACTCGAACTAATGGTTTCAAATTAGATACATTTCGTTTCAGAAAAGATATAGGCAAATATTAGTTTGGTAACAGAATTGTAGATGGGTGGAATAGGCTACCAAGTGATATAGTGGGATCAAGAACGATAGGGAGCTTTAAGATAAAATTAGATAGACATATGGACGAGATAGGTTGGGTGTGAAGGGGATCTGCTGGGTGTGGGCCAATCGGCGCTCTGCAGACCCCAGTTTTCCGACCTCTGACCGTTTTGGTGAGGTTGGTCCCCAGGGTATTAGTGAGTGGGGCCTATAATTAGGCCTTAAAATTCAGGTTGGGTCTGAGACGGATCTGCCTTATGTGGGCCAATCGGCTTTCTGCAGACTCCCATTTCCTTATGTTCTTGTGTTCTTATAAAATTGTATACAAATAAAATATAATATAAACATTTACTTCCTGAAAAGGTTAGGTGAATTTAATAAATACATCCCATAAATAAATAAAATAAATAAAATAAACCATGGAAGCGTCAGATTAGGTAGTGTTTAAGCCGAGAAAGAGCCGTGGTGGTGATGGGGCAGCAACAGGTAGAGGGGGCTAGGAGGAGATGGTTCTGTGGTTTAGGCCTCTCTGTCGGGGGGGGGGGGGGGGGTGAATGGGATGTGTGGAGAGCGAAGCCTGGTGTGGAATCTCTAAATGCGCAGTCTGCAACCCCAAGGAGTGAGAGAGAGAGTGACAGGGAGGGGAGTGTGAGAGTTAGTGTGTGTGTGTGTGTGTGTGTGTGTGTGTGAGAGAGAGAGTATGCATATGTGTGAGTGAGAGGGATAAGGACAGTGTGTATACGTGTGAGTTTGAGTGAAAGAGAGAGAGACTATGTGTGCGTATGATTGTGAGTGTGTGAGAGAGAGAGGGAGGATGAGTGAGAGTGAGAGTGTGTCGAGTGTGTGTGAGCAAGAGAGTTAAATAGGGGCCTTCCCACATCAAGGAGTGTGGAATTACCGACTGTAACCGAGTAGTGACTCTGTATGGACTCTCCATGGACTCCTGGAAATAGTCTGTCGTACCCCTAATGAGTATGTAGCAATAAATTGGTTGCACACCTGGGCAGCGCAAACATTTTCAAATTTGTTTGAAATTTGGGTACCGACTGTGAAAAGTCGGATCGAGTCGGCTTCAACTCCTACCGACTTCTAATAACTCTGTCCGAGTTTTAACGAGTCTTTAGTAACTGTTACCAAGTCTGTTACACTCGATTGTGTCGTAATGCAACGGAACATATTGGAGTGTCACAGACTAGAACAGACTAAAACAGACTACACTCTGTATCACTCTGCTAAAATGTCAAACTAAATCATTATCCATACCCATGTACTAGGCTACGTAATTTACTAGTATCAATGGTGTCGGGAATTTAGATAAAGAGGTTAAATTGCATATCACTGGTACATGAAATATCCCAACAAATAGTTATATAATAATTACCAACGAAGTATTCGAAGGGTGTAATCCAGTCCCCCACACACGGCTAATTCAATTGCATGACATGTAGGAATGTTCACATAATACAATATCGATACAATGAACTTAGCTTAGAGGACTGGTGATGTACGACTGTTGATATAAATTAATAATTGTAGCACATGGTGAACTATGGGTTGAGTCAGAGCCGGGGGGAGCTGTTGGCTGTATGGTGGTTTTTGAGAGACTAAAGGGCCGGCGTCCGATCGCTTCGCGAAATTACATATGGCTGCCGGCTCATAATAATTATAACCCATAAATTGGTTTCATGATACATCTAGAGCTGATGTAGATATTTATACATTACAGTTAATATTTAACCTACACTTAATAATAAACTACAATACACAAAGAACTAGCCGAAATTGTACATACGATACGATACCGCCAAATTCAAATGCCCTATTGGACCTAAACTGTCGGGAACATTACCCTATTCCCGACATACTGCCCGCCATCAAAAACAATATACAGTAGCTATAAACAGAAAACAAAAGGACATCGAAGATTCAAAGATCACCTTGTTTGATCTTAAATCTCCAAAGATCCACGGAACTCATAGCTGCCCTCCTTTTGGGGCGAGCGCCACCTGAAGCCAGAGGACGATCATCCTTCTCATCATCAACCGCCCCACCCTGAGGAGCACTGTCACCAGCACTCTCCCACGGAGGGGTGTCAGTACAGACGCCAGTATCATCCGGCAGTTCTACATCCTGCTCCAAGGGATATAACATTACGACTGGGCGAGTAGTAACCCCAGTCGAAGTTCGTAATCTAGCAACCCTTATAAGACCATCAATGCCCAGGAACAAATCGACAATCCTCCCAAGCTTCCAAAATAACATAGGACGCTCATCATGAATCAGTACGATATCCCCGATACGAGGCCATCGTTGATTCGTCCCTTTGATCATATTGGAGTGACGCTCGCGAAGAGACAGCAAATATTCTTGGGTCCACCTTTTCCATAGATCGTCCGACACCTTGTTCACATACTGGAAGCGACGACGGGTGGCGTCAGCATCGCCGAATGTAGGGTCTTGTAGATCTTCGTCGGTTACTGACGATCTAGGAAAGGTATTAAGGGTTCGTCCACGTGTTAGTATAGAAGGCGAAATGGGTAAGAGGTCATCAACATCTACCGAGGTATAGGTCAAGGGCCTGTCGTTGACTGACATCTCAATATCTATTAAGATGGTTTGCAACTCCCTTCTGGTCACCAGTGCCCTTCCTAATAACTTCTTCATGGCAGATTTGACAATACCATTGTTCTCTCCCAAATCACCCCGAACCATGGTGCACGTGCTGGTATAAATTTCCACTGACAACCCTTTCCAGTGAGGGTAGCCACAACTTGCGGGTCATCCATTAAACTCTGGAGATATTTAGAGGCCCCGACAAAACAAGTCGCATTATCGCTCATAATAATTTGAGGGAAACCATTGCGGCCTGCAAAGCGTCTTAGAGTATGCAAAAAACCCTCACTGGATAGGTCGTCAATCAATTCAATATGAATCGCTCTGGTTATGCCATTCTGGTAGAATGGCATATACCTTTATGATATTACCGGGCAATTCTCTAACTTGAATCGCTCCGGTGTAGTCTACCCCGGTTACCTGAAATGGTTCAGTCCTTTGTACCCTGAACAGCGGCTCGCTTGGTGTAGTGCCTAGCGTCTCGGACTTCCACCCAGAAGGCCCGGGTTCGCGCCCACGCTCGGCGCATTAAAGATTTTTCACAAGCACTGAGTCGTTACCATCCCTCATGAGCAAAGGGATGGGGTAGTAGTACAGGACCCCAATGGAAATACGCCTAATCGGCCTTATTGAGCTATCCTTAGCTAGCTTAGCATGTGCTAGCTTTAAGAACTATTATTATTATTATTATTATAACTCAGGTAAGGGAGGTAGATCTACTGGGGAGTAAGGCTTACCCTGTAATCTTTTACAGATAGTACAGCTATTGTGGATCCCTTTAATTGCTTGTCGCATCTTAGGGATCCACCAACGTTGTTGCATATGTTATGACTGGGGTTCAAATATATCAGGGCTCTTATTCATTGGACTAGTAATGGCATAAATGTTACAACGGAAAGCGCTAGCTCCAACCTCTGAAGTATATTCCCAGTGAACAAAGAACACAAATACTCTACAGAGTTCTATATGCAATAATAGGCTATCAAACTCTCAATAAATGTGCGTCTACTCTAGGCTTAATGTTATGTGAAAACAGCCTATTACTACCTATAACCGAAGGTGCTTGGTTATGGTATACAAAGTAAGGTGGCAAGAGAAGTTACAGCTTACGTTACTTTAATCAATAAATGTCAGGCACTCCTGCATGAAAGAAAGTGCACTAAAGTCCTTCAACACTAACAAGGAATCTTCTTTAAATGTTAGATGTTATAAAGATGCTCGTATCGGAAATGGAACCCAAAAAGGCAGGCAGCGGAACAATGCTCGTGCAGGCTATGCACACAAAAAGGCAGAATATATAATGCCGTCGGAGCCAAGAATATCCTAAACACTACAACACTAATAATAATCGCCACAATACAGTATTCCTATCAACAAAAAGAGCCTAAGTCGTTTGTGTCTCAATACATCAAACTAGGCTGCGAAATGCTTGTGTAATCATAAATGGGTATGCATAAAAAGAGTAATTAGGTTAATATACTTAATGTCTACTATGATTGACAAAGTCTAGCTAGAGTCAATGATACGAGATACTGGTGCACATGGCATGCTGCAAAGCCTAGTGCAAATCTCAAGTCTGTGTGTCAAATATTACGTTATAATGAAGGGTAGCTCTCTTGAGAAACCTTAATACCGAAGTATTAAGCGTTCTCCTGGCGTACCTCAAAGACAAACAACCGAGACTAGAACAGTGGAGAATGGTATAGGCAAAAAGCCCTCATTCGTGCATGCTCTACTCTCAATGGCACACAGACTAGGATTTACTCAATCAACTCCAGTTCTCAGGTATGTCGTGCCGCTTTTAACTAAAGCCAGCACTCATAGGAAACAATACCTTTTATATCAGACTCCTAGTCTAGCATTATCTAATCCAGCAGAACACTAATAATTAAAGGAAGCAGCAATATGAAAGCCAACCAATGCTTCGTGATCCACTTATCTTAACAACTAACATACACAGGTTATATCAGACCTTAACACACAATACAACTGGCCAGCATGAAGCTGATTTTTGCAGAGTTAACCAGAGGGGATATAATGTTAATAAAGGTGGTGAAAGATATGGAAAATGAGAGAGATAGGCCAAGGAAAAGATTCTCAGGTAAGAGCGGGGACAGGTTGCAAGGGATAAAGATGGATGCGTTCTAGAAACCAGATCTGAGGGAGAGAGTGGCGAGGAACCAGTATATATACTCGCACTAGCTCGAGCCGCGTGGGAAACTAACGGTTACGAGTCAACCGACCACTCACAGAGCTCGCAACATGGTAAGGACCTCTCTCCACCAACCCCCGCGAGGCAGCCAGCCGTGACGTCATCGAGCGGGACAAAAAACACTGCGCGCCACCTCTCACTCCGTTCTACTCTCTCTCTCTCTCTCCCAGATCCTATCATTACTAGTTAATGACAAAACATATACTTTACAATTAAATATATAAAGCCTTGACATGGGCGAAAACAAAGAGCCTTTCTGGACTGCCCATGACACGAGCTTTCATATGAAATAAAGCACACTCTAATACATAAACTGTAGCCCCATCCACTGCCCTGGCGATCCTAGCGAGTCACTGTAGGACAAGCCATGCGGTTCTAACGGAGTGGTCAACGTCACACCCCCCCCAAGATTTTTCTCAGAGGCCCCAAGGCTCACAAAAATCTGATGGTTAGAACCCATGCTATATCTCCACTTCCCATCACCCAGCGGCAGTAAAATATCTGGCACAGTTCTTCAACAAAACATTCTTTTCAAAATTATAACCCTCCCAACACAATAGGTTAAATTATATGTAGTTATGCTCCTCAAGAGCGAGCTTCTCTAGCCCAGCATTCTGAGAGGAGTGCAACTCAGAATTACTGCTATAACATACTGAAAAAATTCAACTATCAAAGAAAGTTTTTTATTTGATTTTTATGTTTTTAATTTGTTTATTTCGGCTGCACTATAGGGGCAAGCCTAGTTTTTTCTTCTATACCAAACGCTCAACTCCTGCTTTACGACCCAATACGCTGGGCTACAACCGCGAGCCAACAAGCACCAAGCGCAAAATACTGTTCAAACCAAAGCAGGAGGCTACCCGTGTGTCAATCTACCCAGGATCATATACCCTTGAACGACCATCTGCAACCAAGTTGTCACAACCGGCAATATGGCGTATGTCCAGGTTATATACCAATAACCTTAGTGACCACCTGGTCAGCCTCATATTCCGATTGTGAAACTGGTCCAAGAACTTGAGAGGGTGACGATCTGGGTAAACTACAACGACCGGACCATAGGCTGGAACACAGACTTCGAAATGCCTCAGAGCAAGTACAACCGCCAGCAGCTCCTCCTCGACAACGGAGCAGCTCCCCTGGGCCGAATTGTACTTCTCCGAGTAGAAACTAACAGGATGCTCCAGCCCATCATCGTCCTTTTCCACAAGGACGGCACCAGCCCCCACACCACTAGCCTCCGTTGCTAGTTGGAAAGATAGGCTAAAGTCAGGGGCCCTGAGGATCGGGTGAGTGCACAATAGGTGTTTTACTTCTCCAAACACCCTCTCACACTCAGGCGCCCACTTGAACATCTCATCCTTCCAGTTATCCTCCACCTGAGCTTGACTGTCCCGTTCTCCTTCTCCACCTTGACTGCTAAACGTCATCACAGGCACAGTGAGAGGCTCAGGGGGGTGCCTCCCATACTCCTTCATGGGATTAACATGACATAACTGATTGCGCTTCCGTCTGTCTGGAGTGGCTACCAAGTAAACCAGGTCCGATAGCTCCTCCACCACCCTATAAGGACCAGTGTACTTCGCGGATAAGGGGTGACCTACAAGGGGCAGTAGAGTCAACACCTCCTGACCCACGTGAAACTCCCTGAGTTCAACCTTGAGGTCGTACCTGTCCTTCATGAGGGCCTGAGAGCTAGTCAAATTACGGCCAGCCCACTCCAGACTGCGCAACATCCATTCTCGACTGTTGAGGACACACTTGAGCATAGAACAAGGTTTTTCTGCGCCCTCCCATACTTCTTCAACCATATGGAGAGGCCCTCTGACACGGTGTCCAAAGACGAGCTCATTAGGGCTGAATCCCAAACATTCCCCAGGTACCTCCCGTGCAGTAAACAAAACAACATTAATCTCCTGCAGGTAACCATACCGGGAAAAACACACTAGCAAGCCTCGGACCACCGTCCTCGCTGACCCATTTCTCATAGGGTACGCGTCAGGGTACCTCGTTGCTACATCTCTCGCCTGTGCAACACTGTCCTCCTTCAATTCGACAGCACCGGTACCACATTCAAGAACCTCCGGGTCTTCCAATTGCAACTTACGAATGTCCGAAGGAGCAAGCCTATCCAAGTGCTTACGAAACAACTCATGCCCCCCTCCTACATTAAATTTGGCCTCCCGTTGCTCTCTCTCTGCATACCGTTGCTGTCTCATCGTCTTTTTAAGCCCATCCTCTGCCTTTTCCACAACAGTTACTGGGTCTTCTTCAGACTCGATATTTGGTCCTAATACTGAGTCCCCGAGAATGTCCGCTGATACTAAACTCTCAACCGCATCAACTTTCAACCCCTTCTCGGTACCCTTCCTCCGCTGATCTAAAGATTGTTGACCAGAATGTGACTCCCTGGATGCAGGATCTCCGGTGGCAACACACGCCATAGGCTGCCCCGGACACTTCTCAACCCACTCCTGCTCCTCCCTACTCACGTCGGCCGGCTTCTCGGCAACGACCAAGGGTGGAGCCTCAGAAGTAGGTCCCGCAAAGTCGTTGCCGAGAAGGAGGTCGACGCCCCCAACAGGTAACTTCTCCACAATCCCTACATCCAGGTCACGAGTCACACCATCAACTTCCACCTTCATTCTCACAAGCGGGTATGACCTTGTCGCATTAACTCCCTGAACCACAACCACCCGCGCCGTATTGACAGGTTTACCAGTGAAATTTCTCAACAGTGTTTGCGATGCCCCAGTGTCACGCAAAATTCTCACCTTATGTCTTCTACCCCCCCACTCCACACAACCGAGTCCCCTGTGGTCACTAAAGGCATCACGGACAGGGAATAAGCCTTCCGGATCCTTCTGCACTGGCAGTGTATTTACCTCGGAAGAAATGCCTCTAACAAACTCTGATGTCCTCTTGAACACTCCAATGCCGTGAGCAAAAGACACGGCTGCCGGAGGAGGTCGACTAGGGCACTCATTTGCCTTATGACCCTCCTGGTGGCAACTAAAACACATAAATTTTGGTTTCGGCTTATACTGTGATGTAAAAGGCCCCTGACTTTTCACATACGGTGTGGTGTAAGGTTTGGATTCAGTTTTAGTTTCATGGCTCTTCTGTTTAAATGTGTCATTGTTACGGGGAGGGGGAGGATAACGGTCCTTAGCACTTACATCATACTTCTGTGAGGACCCGCAACCCCGAATCAACGACAGCCGTCGATCAGCCATGTCTGCTGCTTCGACTAGAGTTCTTGGGTTTTTCTCCTTCAAGTTCAAAGTTAGATCACCGCCCGTGCTCTTAAAGAACTGCTCCAACATCATTAACTGCTTAATTTCATCAAATGTTGTGACCTTCTCCGATCGGAGCCAGTTCCCCATAGCATCGGACAAGTCCCGGGCGTGTTCCAAAAAGTTGCTATCTCTTCCCTTAGTTACACCCCGGAACTTCAAACGGTACGTTTCTGGTTGCAATTCATAAGCCCTCAGGACAGCCTCCTTGAGATCCTCATACACAATACATAACTCCAAAGGTAATGCATCGTAGGCTTTAAGACCCTTGCCTATCAATTTAGAGGATACAAGTGCTGCCTATTTATTCTCTGGCCACTGGTGTTCCTGGCACTTCTTCTCAAAGCGTGTGAAAAATTCTGTTACACCACTCTCATCAAACACCGGAACCAGCTTCAATAAGTGCGAGAGAGATTGATCATGAGCACGGTTACCAGCCCCAAGTCGCTGTCCCGTTGCCTCTACCCGCGACTTCTCTACGTCCATGTCGGCACAGTACCTAGTCGACTCCAAATCAGCTTGGATTTTTGCCAGCTTGGCTCTCTCTTCTATCTTTGCCAATTCTAACTGCTGCTGAAGCTTAGCTAATTCGAGCTGAAGCAATAATTCTGGAGTTAACCCTTGAGGAGGTGAAGGTGCTACAATGTTTGAAATTACCGGTGGTCCCCCCAGGGGCAACCCACCCTGCCAGTCACCACCTAACTGCGGAAACGTACCCGGGGTCGGCAAACTACTGGGATGGCTGGGAGTCGAGTGTAGGGGAAGCATGGCCGAAGGGCTCTGAGCACTCAACCCATCTCGCTCACCAGTCACCCTGCCCAGTACACACGTTATCAAGTTATCCCTGGTCATGCTGCTAGTACCCGCATGACCGATAGCTGTGGCCAGGCATTGAAGACCGTACCGATTCACACCCACCAACCGCTCGGCAGTAACAGGCCATTGCAAAAATATCCTAGCATCCTCCTCACAGTTCACCTGATTAACCACATCATCACACTGCTGTTCCTCAGTCTCGACATTACGTACTGTGTCTCCATTCTCCTCTGATCCGGTATAAGACATGATGCTCACAAAAATTTCTCGCCACAATATTCAGAAAAGAAGCACCCCAAACTCTTATACCTCGATATACACACAACAATTCTCGGAAATACTCAAGGGCTATACTATGTTGCAGCAAAAACAAAAAATTATTCTTGCTGATCCCCGCAAAATATTCTCCAAAACAACAAATGTTCCCTGCTAATAAATGTAGGTTCACCAAATCCTAGGTAAGGTCGCCATTTGTTATGACTGGGGTTCAAATATATCAGGGCTCTTATTCATTGGACTAGTAATGGCATAAATGTTACAACGGAAAGCGCTAGCTCCAACCTCTGAAGTATATTCCCAGTGAACAAAGAACACAAATACTCTACAGAGTTCTATATGCAATAATAGGCTATCAAACTCTCAATAAATGTGCGTCTACTCTAGGCTTAATGTTATGTGAAAACAGCCTATTACTACCTATAACCGAAGGTGCTTGGTTATGGTATACAAAGTAAGGTGGCAAGAGAAGTTACAGCTTACGTTACTTTAATCAATAAATGTCAGGCACTCCTGCATGAAAGAAAGTGCACTAAAGTCCTTCAACACTAACAAGGAATCTTCTTTAAATGTTAGATGTTATAAAGATGCTCGTATCGGAAATGGAACCCAAAAAGGCAGGCAGCGGAACAATGCTCGTGCAGGCTATGCACAATAAAAGGCAGAATATATAATGCCGTCGGAGCCAAGAATATCCTAAACACTACAACACTAATAATAATCGCCACAATACAGTATTCCTATCAACAAAAAGAGCCTAAGTCGTTTGTGTCTCAATACATCAAACTAGGCTGCGAAATGCTTGTGTAATCATAAATGGGTATGCATAAAAAGAGTAATTAGGTTAATATACTTAATGTCTACTATGATTGACAAAGTCTAGCTAGAGTCAATGATACGAGATACTGGTGCGCATGGCATGCTGCATAGCCTAGTGCAAATCTCAAGTCTGTGTGTCAAATATTACGTTATAATGAAGGGTAGCTCTCTTGAGAAACCTTAATACCGAAGTATTAAGCGTTCTCCTGGCGTACCTCAAAGACAAACAACCGAGACTAGAACAGTGCAGAATGGTATAGGCAAAAAGCCCTCATTCGTGCATGCTCTACTCTCAATGGCACACAGACTAGGATTTACTCAATCAACTCCAGTTCTCAGGTATGTCGTGCCGCTTTTAACTAAAGCCAGCACTCATAGGAAACAATACCTTTTATATCAGACTCCTAGTCTAGCATTATCTAATCCAGCAGAACACTAATAATTAAAGGAAGCAGCAATATGAAAGCCAACCAATGCTTCGTGATCCACTTATCTTAACAACTAACATACACAGGTTATATCAGACCTTAACACACAATACAACTGGCCAGCATGAAGCTGATTTTTGCAGAGTTAACCAGAGGGGATATAATGTTAATAAAGGTGGTGAAAGATATGGAAAATGAGAGAGATAGGCCGAGGAAAAGATTCTCAGGTAAGAGCGGGGACAGGTTGCAAGGGATAAAGATGGATGCGTTCTAGAAACCAGATCTGAGGGAGAGAGTGGCGAGGAACCAGTATATATACTCGCACTAGCTCGAGCCGCGTGGGAAACTAACGGTTACGAGTCGACCGACCACTCACAGAGCTCGCAACATGGTAAGGACCTCTCTCCACCAACCCCCGCGAGGCAGCCAGCCGTGACGTCATCGAGCGGGACAAAAAACACTGCGCGCCACCTCTCACTCCGTTCTACTCTCTCTCTCTCTCTCCCAGATCCTATCATTACTAGTTAATGACAAAACATATACTTTACAATTAAATATATAAAGCCTTGACATGGGCGAAAACAAAGAGCCTTTCTGGACTGCCCATGACACGAGCTTTCATATGAAATAAAGCACACTCTAATACATAAACTGTAGCCCCATCCACTGCCCTGGCAATCCTAGCGAGTCACTGTAGGACAAGCCATGCGGTTCTAACGGAGTGGTCAACGTCACACATATAAGCCAGAACATAATTTACGCCAAAATGTAGGCAGGTCCTATGGCATTGGCGAATCAACAGTTTGGTAATCAAATGAGAGGAGCTAAGGAGGACAGGAAATTTCACAGAATCAATAATGTCCGCCTTTTGTATCCTGCCTCTACACTTAATTATGCTTCCTTCCATATATAATCCTAGCTGCCTCATTAAGTTTGAGGGTATGGCCTTTGACTCCTTGCTCAGGATTTGATGTTCAGTAGGATAAGATTCCCTTTGTACTAAACATATTAGTTTCGCTTCTGCTGATCCCAATTCATGGAGTCTGATATGCTTCGAATCTTCACTAAGGAAAGTCCTGTGAGCCCGACTTCTCATGTTGTTAATGAAACGGTATATCCATGCAAATACCCGTATTACTTGATCATAGCTGCCGCAACGTTCCCACTCTACCAACTTGTTATCCTGATGTGTAGTACTCACAGTCGAACTACTTAACACATCATCTTGGGGCCGACTTGAAGGATCAGATATGCATTCCCTGAAATCCTGAGGCCATTCAGTCAGAGATATAAGCCATGGAGGCTCCATGCCACCAAATAGAGGACGACATAAACTGTTGCGCCGAGATCCCCCGGGAAATTATGTCACTGGGGTTATCCTTAGTGCTCACATAGCAAAAATTAGCTGTAGGAACTAAGTTATGTATCTCATCAGTGCGATTAGAAACATAAACAGGTAACACTTTCTGGCTGTGTACCCATGAAAGTGCTATTTGACTGTCGCTCCAGACATAAACGTTATTAATCTGTAGTATGTCTGTATAAGCATCCAGTGTAAACTTTATTAGACGAGCAGACAGAAGCAATGCAGTAAGTTCTAATTTAGGAACTGTAATTTTCTTTATAGGGTGTACTTTGGCCTTTGCTATAGCCAGTTTCGCTTCACTACCATTGCATATGTATATGGCAGTACCGTACACACTATTACTAGCATCAGAAAAGGCATGTAGATCCACCTGTTGACCATTAATAACCTGACGATTAAGTTGGACCTTGCAACATGTTTAAAGGTCCGACCGAATCAACCGCCAAGTATCTTGTAACTCAGTCGGGAGGGGCATTTACCAATCTAGTTTTAGCCGTCACAGTTGATGTAAAAACATACGAGCACGGATAGTTACAGGCAGCAAAAAACCTAGGGGATCAAACAACCTCGCTGACAAGCTTAAGCAGTTTCGCTTGGTCATAAGCTCACTGCTGCATGGGGTGTGACAGAAGGATATACAATCTGTGGTAGTGTCCCATTTGTGGCCTAAAAACTTCACCTCACTATTCTCAGTAGCTACATCGTCAGAAGCAAATTGACCTTTCTAAAGATCACTATTAGTGGCCCAATCTCTCAAGTATAGATGAGCCTTGGCAAATATATCGCGGATCTACCAGCATCTTTCGAGCAATAAATCTTCATCGTCTCCACTGCCTTGAAGATTGTCCACATAGATCCCCTGCTTGATCTCATTCTTGAAGTCAGGATCTAGTCCAGCCTCCTCAAGATGTCGCAAGATAGTAGCGTTGAGAAGGAACTGGGAACAGGTCGCCCCGAATAAGACGACTCTGAACCTGTAGACCAGATACTCTGAATCTAGATCCATTGGGTCCCGTGGCCATAAAAATCTTGTCGAGTCCCTGTCTTCACGATGGAGTTGAAGCATCAGGAAGGCCTTCTCAATATCGGCGACCCATCCAAACTTATGACATCTGAAGCGCAACATAATTTGCTCGAGATCAGAGACCAGGGACGGACCCGTGTATAGACAATCATTCAGGCTATAGGAGCGATCACTGGATTTAGCAGAGCAGTCATACACAATACGAACAGGAGTGGTGGAACTGTCCTTTTTAATCCCATGGTGAGCAAGGTAATGGATGTTATCCCCATACTCACTGAGATCTACTCTCTCCACAAATCCACGTTGTACCTGCTCGTTTAAAACTGCCGCATAAGTCTCGCAATAATTTGGATCCTTGACAAACTGCTTCTGAAGGCCACGTAACCTACCAAGTGCTAGATGGAAATTAGTAGGTAATTTACTCTTGTTATCCTTCCAAGGGAGCCTTACCACATACTGACCCCTGCCAGAGTCATACATTACAGTCTCTTCATACGAGCTTAATGCTAGCTTGGACTCCCGATCAAGTTCATGTGGGTCAATTCCAATATTGTCCAAGTCCCATAGCTTATCAATATCAGTACATGTATTATCAGGCACATTTGGCCTAATATATTTATCTATGGGGCTTACTGCTACCTTGAGGACCGTAACCACCTCCACCTGTGTGTCTTGAGAGGAAGTGGCATAGGATCCAGAAATGGCATACCCTGGGATCGTGGAGAGCATTATTAGCTTACCTACCCGCCGATATCCAGGGTGAACCAGGTCGTAGTAATAATCAGCTCCGACCAGTAGCATAATTCCATTGTTCGCAGAGAGTTGATCATCAGCCAGTTTATAACCCTTGCTTCTGAGATATTTCAAATGTGGTTGAATCTCTGATGCTATATAGAAACTGGGTAGTTAGTCGACCACAACAGCCTTGATGGGACATACCTTTCTTCTATAAACATAGGAAATCTCCACTATATCATAGTCACTGGAATCTACTTCACCAGTGAAACCATGGAGACGCAAATTCTCTTGACTCTTGCTGGTACACTTGAGCTGGGGTAATGATGACCGCAGAACGAATGACCTCTGTGAGCACTGGTCAAGTAAGGTGCGCGTCATTATAGGCTTATTATTACTCCCCACTACTGGCAGCATCATAGTAGGAAGCAATTGACATTCTCGAGAAGCAATGGACATGGCAGATACTTTATCACCCTCGCTCTTACTTTTCTCATGTGACTCTTTGGTGGTTCTCCCCTTTTCTTTGCCGTCGTGCCAATCAGACTGGGTGCAAAGGGAAAACCAATGTTTCCCCTTGCAATACTTACAAGGTTTGATGTAGGAATTGATGCAAGTACTGTTGAAGTGGTCTCTTGCCAGACAACTGGTACATAAATTAAGCGATTTAGCCTTGCCAATTTTCTGTGTAGCCTTAGGATACTTAGGACACTGGTACCACAGATGACCGTGGACACTGCACAACTTGCAACCTAATGATATTGGCCTTTTCTGTTTAGGAGAAGTCTGTACTGGGAAAGCTGCAGTGGATGGCGACATCTCCACGGTCGGTAGTGTCCAATACTCTCCATGTTAAACACTTCAGTCTGGTACACCTGCACCAACGCTTCCAAGTTTAGTGGAGAGTCGTTTAGTTGTCGTCTTACGATTTCCTTTAGGGGAGAAGGTATCTTGTTCAAGATATTTACACTAAATATTTCCTCCTTGGTGATGGCCATTGTCTCCATAGATCGGAGGAGGCTCTCAAAGGAGGCATAGTACTCCTTTAGGTCTGTCACATCATAGGATGGAGGATCTAGAGTGAAGAATTTAGTAATTAATGCGGTCTTGATGACTTCCTCTCTCCCGTAAGTTCTTTTCAGCAACTCCACTGCAGACTCGTAGCTTGTAGCTTCTAGCTTGTACCCATCGATCAACTTCAATGCCTCCCCTTTCAATTGACCACGGAGATAAGTGAACCTTTGGATGGATGTGAGTGTTTTATTCCGATGGATGGAACACTCAAAGATATGCCAAAATCCAGTCCAGGTAGTCGAATCCCCGGAAAAGGTAGGCAAAGTAAGCTTCGGCAGGTTAAAGCCAGTCGCCTTTGGTGTACCGGTATCCTTAACAGTGGGTGATTCTTGTGTGGAAGATAGTCTGGCTAAGGCTGTATTAACATCCTCAACGTTCTCAAGATCTGCTGACATTTCTTCTTCCACATCGTCAGTACTTGTCAATAAATCATATACCTGCTGAGCATAATTATCATAAGTGGCTAGCGATTTAGTTACAGTAGCAAATTTACCCTTAATTTGATCAGCCGAGGCACTTAATAAAAATTCATCAGGATCTCTTAAACACCTATTTAAAATTCCCTTCATCCCTCCCTTCAGAATCCTAAGCATCTTTATATCTGTCATCGTTAAAGTCTGAATCTAGGCTATTAACTCTCTAAACTATAAAGCAAACTAATTACACAAATTAATTTAAATTAAAAAATGTGGCAATAGCATTGCCACTCCCAATTTGGAAACGGTCATTAGGCTACTAGCTGCAGTAGGATGAATTAATTGAATTAATAAGAAATTGACAAGTAACAGAAACAAACTAGGGCTAGAGAAAGAAGGGTAAATGAAAAAAACTGGCTAGTAATAAGTATTAGGCCTAGCCCAGCTGCCCATCCCACAATCATGAGGTCTGTTGGCTGTCAATCGCTTAGGAATCAACAGAGACCGAACCCCATGACCGTAATTAGGCAACTAGGCTATCAAATTTAATTAAATGAGTCACATGAGAACCCTCCCGCCGGCAAAACTAATAAAGAGTCCCATAATGCCTAAACATATAGAACACTACAGGCCTACCACCAAAGCGAAATGAATAGCTACAACAGACACCTGCAGGCCTAGCCTAGCACAACCGCGCGAAATGGAACCAACGAAAAAACCCTCACACCCAGCACTAGCCCAACAAACTCTCCAAGAACGGCAAGGAGCACAACGGCCAAAAAACCGGGAAACCAGCCCAAGCAAATACTGTGACGGCGCTACCCAGAAAGAAAAAAAAATCGAGGGAAAAAGCTAGGCTAAGAAACTAGAGAAAGGGCAGTCGGCCCAACAAAGTACGAGGCGGCAGCCATATGCAATACCAAGTGAAGTGGTAGTAAACAAAACACTTTAATGGTAAAATAATAAGCACTAGGGCACGAAGGACCATTATTTGTCGGGAATTTAGATAAAGAGGTTAAATTGCATATCACTGGTACATGAAATATCCCAACAAATAGTTATATAATAATTACCAACGAAGTATTCGAAGGGTGTAATCCAGTCCCCCACACACGGCTAATTCAATTGCATGACATGTAGGAATGTTCACATAATACAATATCGATACAATGAACTTAGCTTAGAGGACTGGTGATGTACGACTGTTGATATAGATTAATAATTGTAACACATGGTGAACTATGGATTGAGTCAGAGCCGGGGGGAGCTGTTGGCTGTTTGGTGGTTTTTGAGAGACTAAAGGGCTGGCGTCCGATCGCTTCGCGAAATTACATATGGCTGCCGGCTCATAATAATTATAACCCATAAATTGGTTTCATGATACATCTAGAGCTGATGTAGATATTTATACATTACAGTTAATATTTAACCTACACTTAATAATAAACTACAATACACAAAGAACTAGCCGAAATTGTACATACGATACGATACCGCCAAATTCAAATGCCCTATTGGACCTAAACTGTCGGGATCATTACCCTATTCCCGACAAATGGTATACACATTAGTATGGTACACAGATTCAATACTGTATAGGGTAATACACGCATATAGCCTAATAACATTTGAACAGGGTATCTCGCAGTTATTATGCTTTACTACCTATAACTATACTCAATAACCTGCTGGTCACCATATCTTTTTTAACATAAAAAAACGTAAGTCTGCAGAGAGGCGATTGGCACACACATGGCAGATCCCTTGCAAACACATCCCATCTCTTCCACAATGCTGCCATGCCTTTCCCGCCAAAAAATATTCCCGCCAAAACTCCCGCAGGCTGCTTCCTGATCTAAATAAAATCGTCTCACAATAGGCTAGCCATAAACACAGAAACGAATATGTAATTGGATCTTGAAAGGCCTAGGCTAAGTAAGGAAGGCTTACATGAGAACATAGGAAAATGGGAGCCTGCAGAAAGCATATTGGCCCAACAAGAAAAATCCCTCTTCCACCCAACCCTTAATAAGGCCTAATTATAGATCCAATTCACCAACAAACTAACCCATATACACGCATATAACATTTGAACAGGTTATCTTGCAGTTCTTATGATCTACTACCTTTAACACTAGTCTTACCCAATAAGCTGCTGGTCACCATTTATTTATTAATATACAAAAAAAAAAAAAAAACGTAAGTCTGCAGAGAAGCGATTGGCACACACAGGACAGATCCCATTCACACACAACCCATCTGTTCCATAATGCTGTCATGCCTTTCCCGCCCAAAATATTCCCGCCAAAACTCCCGCAGGCCCCTTCCTGATCTAATGAAAATCGTCTCAAAATCGGCAAGCCAGAAAAAAAGAAACAACTCACTAACAAACTCACTCATTAACTTTAGTGCAGGTTAGCTATAAGATCATCTAAATCATAAAGAACTCATGATACCAGTAAACTATATTCGAGGTTAGTTACAAGATAAAGTAAAGTAGCCTTTATAACTAACTATAGTTCAGGTTAGCTATGATATATATTTGTTAGTATATATATATATATATATATATATATATAATTATATATATATATATATATATATATATATATATATATTGCCTGACGCTGTGATCCCCGAAGGGGTGGCCACAAACGAACCGCCCCCATGCACCTCTGTGCCCAGTCAGTCGACGCCCCTCCACCCAACCAGCACCGCCTTCATTCATATACTTCCTCACTCCATCCTTCCACCTCTCCCTCGGTGCACCTCTCCTTCTCTGTCCTTCCACCTCGCTCTCGTGCACCCTCTTAGTCAATCTCTCGCTTTCCATACGTTTCATATGGCCGAACCATCTCAAGTTGTTCCTTTTCACACTTTCCAGCACATCCACCTCCACACCACACCTCCTTCTTACTTCCTCATTCGTTTGTCTATCCCTCCATGTAACTCCGCACGCACTTCTCAAATAACTCATTTCCACCGCTCTCACTTTTGGTCTGAGTCTCTTCCCGAACGTCCATGCTTCACTTCTGTAAGTTAGTGTCGGGATTACCACACTGTCATGCAAGGACTTCTTCACTTCCATTCTGACCACTCTATTTCTTGTTACTGCTTTCAACGTTCCTACAACCCTCTTGCCCTGTTGCACACTCTCCCGCACTTCTTCATCCATAGTCCCATCTTTACTCAACACACTGCCCAGATACTTAAAAGAGCTGACAATCTCCATAGCCTGACCGTTCAACTTCACCTCACACTCTGTGACTTCACCCCTTTCGAACACCATAACCTTGCTCTTCCCCGCATTTACCTTCAAATTCCATTTTTCGCACACTGTTCCAAACTCATTTACCAGATCCTGCAACTCCCATTCATTATTGCTCATTAGAACTGTATCATCCACAAACAGCACTATGGACAGCTTCCACTCATTTCCCTCCCTTTTCAGCGATACACCAACATCCACTGCTCTTCCTAGTATTTCGTTCATGCCTCCATCACACACACACACACACACACACACACACACACACACACACACACACACACACACACACACACACACACACACACACACACACACACACACACACACACACACACACACACACACACACACACACACACACACACACACACCTATACACTACCAGGATTAACCTCCCATTGTAGTACCTGCACCCTCTTTACCCTGACCATACCAAAACAGTTTCTGTATGTATGTATGTTTGTGTGCATACGTGAGCGTTTGTGTATACGGACATGTGCACTGCATGTTCTTATGTTCCTATATATGTATGTATATGTATGTGCGCACGTACGTGTATATACGTATGTTCTGTATATGAGTAAGTAAATAAATGTGTATATGTACTGTATATCACTTACTCTCATGGTTATTTTATGATAATTTGTATTCTGCACATGCATCATTATTGTATTTATTTATTTTGTTTGTAAACTAAGCTTACCATCCTCATATCTGTACATCTCATGTTCATCCACTAAATTGTAAAATGTGTATTTTCAGCTCATGAGGCTGTCATTCTTTAATAAACCGTTTATTATTATTATTATTATTATTATATACAGTAAACAACCACAGGGACATCACACACCCCTGTTTCAACCCTATATATATATATATATATATGTATACGGTATATATATATATATATATATATATATATATATATATATATATATATATATATGCCGACTGCACTCTGTTACACTCCTGAAAAACTCTGGTAACAACCAAACTAGGACAGAGTGTTACTCTGTCCTAATATGTCCTACTCTGTTCTACCCCTATCTACTCTGTAATGACTCTGGTGTACTCGGCATTTATAACCGACTGCAATCTGTCACACTCCTAGCAAACTTTGTTAAGACATAGACTAGGACAAAGAGTTCCTCTGTCCTAGTCTGTCCTACCCCGTTTTACTCTCTTCTACCCCGTTTTACTTGGTAATGACTCCGATGTACTTAGCATGTATAACCGACTGCACTCCGTCACACTCCTGATAAAGTCTGTTAAGAAACAGACTAGGACAGAGTGTTTGTCTGTACTAGTCTGTTCTACCCCATTTTATTCGGTAATGACTTTGAGTTACAACCGACTGCACTCTGTCACACTCCTGACAAACTCAGACTAGAACAGAGTGTTAGTCTGTCCTAGTCTGTTCTACCCCATTTTACTCGGTAATGACTCCGATGTACTTGGCATGTATAACCGACTGCACTCTGTCACACTCCTGACCAAGCCTGTTAAGACATAGACTAGGACAGAGTGTTAGTCTGTCCTACCCCGTTTTACTCGGTGTATTTATCCCACTCGGAAGCACTCGGTGCCATTTCTCACAGAGTAGCATACTCTTGACACTCCTAGAGAGTCGATACCAATATTCCTTGATGTGGGAAGGCCCCTTTAGAGTGTGTATGCGAATGTGAGATGAGAGTGTGTGGGAGAGAGTGAGACTGTGTGTATGTAATAATAATAATAATAATAATAATAATAATAATAATAATAAACGGTTTATTAAAGAATGGCAGCCTCATGAGCTGAAAATACACATTTTACAATTTAGTGGAAGAACATGAGATATACAGATATGAAAATGGTAAGCTCAGTTTACAATGTGTGAGTATAATATACTTAAAATTAAAAAAAGAAATACAATAATGATGCTAGTGCAAAATACAAATTATCATAAGTTAACCATGGGAGTAGGTGATATACAGTACATATACAGTACACATTTATTTTACTTATATATATATACAGAACATACATATATACACATACGTACACACATACATACGCATATACTGTATATACATACATATATAAGAACATAAGAACATGCAGTAAGTGTGCACATGCCCATATACATAAACGCTCACGTATGCAAATAAACATACATACATACAAAAACTGTTCTGGTAGGGTCAGGTGAGGCTAATAATAGGAGTTAAATCCTTGGGAGAGATTAAATGAGGGAATTGGAAAAGGGTATATGAGGCAACGGACTGTGTAGGTCAGGTAAAGCCAATTAGAATGGAATGTCAAATGTCGGAAGAGATCAAATGAGGAGTTTGAAAAGGGTAAAGGGGAAACGGCCTACGGGTCCGTACAGGTAGGGTCAGGTAAAGCCTACTACAATGGGAGGTTAATCCTCGGTAGAGAACAAAAGAAGGATATAAAATAAGTAGAGACAGCTTGGGGGAATTATAGTATATAGGACATTCTTTAGTGTAGGTGTGTGTGTGTGTGTGTGTATTAGAAGGCGAAATGTGGAAAAGCTGGACATTCTATTGTTAAGGGTGGAAACACATGGATGAAGATACATGAACACTTAATAATAGATAATACTTATACATAGATTTATAATAAGTAGTTGCGCTAGTGAGCAATATGTTCTCGCTCATATGTACATATAATAATTTACATACACATGTACAGATGATTATACAAATACACGTACAGTACATATACATATTATATATACCTTATATTCTTATATTCTTAACCGGGCTCGAACCATTGACAGCACATACACACAGACATACATATACATAAATATATGCACATTTACATGCATATAAGCTCTTATCCACCTGATACTCTCAGCCGGGCTCGAGCCATGAACCACAAACAGTATACACTATAGACACATACATACTGTATATACATAATTAACGCATACACACATACACATATACGCACACATACATACACATATACTGTACATACATAAATACACATATACATATATACACATATACATAAACAAACTCAAGCAAATACATACAGCACATATATTCTAATACACACACGCACACACACTTATGCATACATTATTAAAGGTAGGCGCGTATATATGGTGTGACAGGCAGTTATTACACATTATTAATAATATTTACAATGGTTGGGATAGGACTATTTTTATATCTGTCAGTTCTTGCCCTTATTGGTTGGAGCGTGTTGAAGTGACGAACTGCACGTGTTGGTCTAGGGGCGTCTGGTGGAAGTAAGTTTCTGTGTCGTGGGTGAAGAAGCAGCTTAGATGCAAACTGCTTGATTGTGTTGTAGTGGTGGGTTGAAAGTGCAGGTATGCTAAGGGTGGTGAGAGCTTCCTCGTACCCTGGATATGTGCCACCCAGGATGATCCTGCATGCCCTCCTCTGCACTCTCTCCAATTGATGTTGTTGTGTCAGGGTTAGAGAGGAGGACCAGGCGGGAGAGGCGTAGGTGAGCTTAGGGAGTATGAAGATGTTATATAATACTCTTCAGCTCATTCTCCGGCGCCCCCAGGGATCTCAGCCGCCTTAGCATAAACAACTTGTATGTGGCGGTCCTGACTGTGGTAGTCATGTTTCTTTCAGTTTAGCTTGTTGTCCACAGTGATTCCGAGGAGCACTATTATAACAAGTTTTAAGTTAATGTTTATTTTTTACTTTTTTACGAAGTTTTTTCGTAGTGAATACCTCAATCATAAGACGATTCCATAAGAGAATTAGCGTTGCACTTATGATGTAGGACTCATTCTCCCCGCGGCGGTCCTTTCAAACGGGCTACCCGCGGGTGCTTGAAAGTGGACTATTATACTAATAGGCATATCGTCAATAATTTCGGGGCCACTACTAAATATTAAGTTTTCATTCTTCCCTCCGGGACTCAACCTATAATATACTACTTATTGAAAAGCAAGGTCCCTCCAAAAATCAATCCAAGTTTTATAATTGAGTAAAGAAAAACATAGGGGTCCACGAAATTATATAAGTAACTGTATATGTGTGCGTGTTTGTGTGGACGTATGTGCCTGTGTTTGTGTGTACGTATGTGTGTGTGTTTGTGTGTACCTATAATAATAATAATAATAATAATAATAATCGGTTTATTTCAAGCCGGCAGCCAATGGGGCTGAAAATACACAGACTTAACCTAGATCTTATCCTAATGGATCAACAGACTGATCCTGGCAGCTAACGAGAGCGCCTACATACTCCCTCTCGAGCCCGACGCGCCAACCCGCCAACAGCACTTCGCTCTCGCTGCTCGAAATCTGACCATAACTTGAGTACTCCATTACTCATCCCCTTATTTGTTTGCATGAGCTGTAGCTAAGCTCTAGCTTAACTGCCCTGTAGTTGCTTTGCATGTAATTTTGCTGTGTTTTTGACTGATAAACGTTTGTTTATCGAGACTGCTTTTGTTTACATTTGTACCGGTTAGTGACGACCGACGCTCTAAAGTAAACAAACTATTTGCTTGTTTCATATTATAAAGTTCTAGCACTTATTGTAGATATTTTAGCCCTCACTGTAGTTAAGTGCTTAGCAAACCACCCAGTAGTTATCTTGCATGACATTGTACTGTAGTTTTGACTGATAAACGTTTGTTTTTCAAAATTCTATTTGTCAGGTTAGTAGAGACGCCGCCGATACCAGCGCCACCTGTGTACGCATAAACAAACCCTCTTCTTGTATTTTATATATCAAAGTCTAGCCAATACTGTACTTGGTTGAACTTTTTTATCTTGGTTATCTATATAAATCGCACACTAACATTTGTCAAGATAGTTTTAATATTGGGTTAGAATAATTTAGTTACTGTAATACTTTTTGATAGCCTATTTATTAATCGCATTTCAGATACTTGTCACCATAATAGGCCTCTCACACTCTTGCCAGGGATATTACTAACTCCATTATTATTATTATTGTGTCGACCACTGTATAAACTAATATACAGGCTTTAGCCTAACTGTGTCATACTGCTAACATAATTTTATTTTTATTTTCAGGCATAAAATTGTGTTCTATTGCTAACATATTCTTTTTGTGATCAACATATTCTTTTTGTGATTTACAGGCATTAATTGTACCATATTGCTAACCAATATTTTTTGTTACTGTACTGTATACTGTTTTCCATTTTTTTCACTAGGCTAAATTAACCCTCTCCCCTTTTTTTCTCCCAGTAAATTTTGTAACAAATTACTAGTCCATTTATAATTTTCAGGCTTTAACTGTGTCATACTGCTAACATCAATTTTTTTTTTTATTTTCAGGCATAAATTGTGTTCTATTGCTAACATTTTTTTTGTGATTTACAGCCATAATATTCTTGTTGTGATTTACAGGCATTAATTGTACCATATTGCTAACAAATATTTTTTGTTACTGTACTGTATACTGTTTTCCAGTTTTTTCACTAGGCTACATTAACCCTCTCCCACTTTTTTTTTCCAGTAAATTTTGTAACAAATTTCTAGTCTATTTGTGATTTTCAGGCTTTAACTGTGTCATACTGCTAACATAAATTTTTGTTTTTTTCAGGCATAAATTGTGTTCTATTGCTAACATATTTTTTGTGATTTACAGGCATATTAATTTTATCATATTGCTAACAAATTTTGTTGTGATTTTCAGGAATTAATTGTATCACATTGCTAACATACATTTTTTGTGATTTTCAGGCTTTAATTGTACCATTTTGCTAACATAAATTTGTGTGATTTTCAGGCATATTGTGATTATATCGTCATGGCGCCGCAACGAACCTGCACGAGTTGTTCCGGTAAATTTGGCCCTACCATGTTTGTTGATACTGATGTCCAAATTTGTAGATTTTGCCAGCTCCGAGAGAAGATTGCGGATGAATTGAATGCAGCTCACCGCAAGATCGATGCCCTGACTACGAAGCTTGAATCCCTTCAAGAATTTGCCACACTCAACGTAGGAGTGCCCTCGGCCCAAGAAACCACTACTATGTCAACCGCCATTCCAGTGCATACAGTACCGGTACCCACACCAGCAGCTACCTTAGATGTTGCAGATAATAATAATGACTCTACTCTCACTCCCCCCCAGGACAACTTTCAGTTAGTGAGAAACAATGTCCATCCCAGTACCAGTACCAGGAAGGTCATCCCGACAACATGCCAAAACCGCTTCAAAATTCTGGCTATTGACGAGGAAGAGGAAACGGAAGAAGTTCGGCTTGTGGGCGACTCCATGGTCCGTGGCCAACTAACCGAGTTCTGCGCCAGGGCACCCAGGACCAGAAAGCGATTCTGTATCCCAGGTGGCGGCGTGGACGACATTGTTGCGGCTCTGGAAGAGGTTTCCAGGCTCGCCCCCGCAAGCACTACGTACATCATCCACGTTGGATCTAACGATGTCCAACGGACGCGGTCAGAGGAACTACTTTGCAAGTACCGGCGGCTGATCAGGTCCTTCAAGGAAAAATCTAATAGAATCTTAATTTCAGGAATTGTTCCCCGGATTGATGTAGAAAACCGATTCTACAACATAGCTACCAGTACAAATCGCCGACTAGCCAAACTCTGCAGGGAGGAGAACATCGGCTTTATCGACACGTGGGATAATTTTTACTATGATAAATCTTTGTTTTCAGGAGATGGTGTACATCTCAATGAAGTAGGAGCTGCACGTCTTGGTCGTCTGCTGAACGATGCAGTCAAGGATTTCCGTTCAAAAAACGGGGTCAACCAGACCCAAGACAGGGTAGTGTAAGTCAAATACGAACTGAAAATTCAGACAACGCACAATCAGCAACATCCAACTCTAATACTCTTAAGGTGTTTTATGTAAATGCTCGTAGCATACGCAATAAATTTTCAGATCTAGAGGAAATCGTGTTTACAGAACATTATGATATAATCGGCATTACAGAATCTTGGTTAAATACGGAAGACAGAGACTTTTTAGCCGAATATACGCTTCCTGGTTATACAATGTTTGAGAAAAGTCGGATCAATAGAAATGGAGGAGGAGTTCTGTTTTTTATAAAGGAAAGTCTTAATCCCGTCTTAATGTCAAAACCTCAAATTGCGAATATAGACATATCTTACGTACTATTAAATAATAAACGAGGAACTAAAATAACACTAGCTTTATTATACAGACCCCCATCTCAATCAGTGCAAACTGACAGTGAAATTTATGAACAAATTGCAGAAATAACTAACATACAAGATACCGTAATTCTTGGTGATTTCAACTTACCCGTGACTAAATGGGGCGATATTCTTACTTCACACTCTGGACACGACCTCTATGCTAACTTGCAAGAGAGTTCACTTTTTCAATTTGTACAATCTCCGACCCGTGGTAATAATGTGCTTGACCTTGTACTCGCAACAAAAGAAGAATTAATAGAGAATTTGAATGTTGGTGATGAATTCAGTAACAGCGACCATCGTACGATAACTTTCACTTTAAAGTTTACTAGTAACAAATCAAATAGCAGCATTGAGAAAGTCCCTAATTTCAAGAAAGCAAATTTTCATAAACTTAAATCAAAACTTAAAGAAACTGACTGGAGCTTTCTGACAAACAATAACGACATAAATACATCTTGGGAGTGTTTCACAACCACTTACCTTAAGGCAGTGCAAGACTGCATACCATCGAAAATACGGCGTCCAGGCCAAAATGATAAGCCCAAATGGTGGAATAAAGATATTTCAGACTGTCTGCTTGCTAAAAAATTTGCTAATGATAGATTAAAATCCTCACAAAATGACGAAGAACGGGTGAAATTTGTAGAGCTACGACGCAAAGCCAAAAAGTTAATTAAGCAAAGTAAAAAGACCCTGGAGTTACATGTTGCGAATCAAAGTAAAACAAACCCGAAAGAATTCTATAGTTATATCAGAAAGAAAAAAGTAGTTACTTCAACTGTTGGACCGTTAGTCGATGAAAATGGAGAATACACCAAAGACGAAGTACAAATGAGTAATGCCCTCAATACCTTCTTTGCATCAGTTTTTACAACCGAAGACCTCAGTGATATCCCTACACCATCGCCGATTCAGATTGATAATTCAGATGTTCTAAGCAATATCACCGTTACAGAGAGAGAAGTATTGAATTGTTTAGATAAACTCAAGGTAAATAAAACGCCTGGACCTGATACAATCTCACCTAGAGTTCTAAAGGAAGCTAAGGATGAGCTCTCCAAACCACTGACATTGCTATTCAATGAATCCTTGCAGTCTGGGACTATGCCTGATCAGTGGAAGCTAGCCAACGTAACACCGATATTAAAAAAAGGCAGCAAATCCCTACCCAGTAACTATCGTCCAATTAGCTTAACCTCAATTGTATGTAAAATGCTAGAAACGGTCATAAGAGACAGACTCGTAAATCACTTAGAGGCAAATAACTTACTTAAAGATACTCAACACGGCTTTCGTAAAAAACGTTCCTGTTTAACAAACCTCTTGGACTTCTTCCACGATATCTTCAACCTCTACGATGAGAGTAAAGCTGTAGATATTATATACCTTGATTTTCAAAAGGCCTTTGACAAAGTTCCCCACAAACGATTACTGCTAAAACTAAAAGCGCATGGAATACAAGACGGTGTGTTGAAATGGATAGAAAATTGGCTCAGCGACAGAAAGCAAAGAGTAGTCATAAACGGTAAGGCATCTAAATGGACCAATGTAAGTAGTGGGGTACCCCAGGGATCGGTACTAGGACCAATTCTCTTTCTAATTTACATCAACGACATAGATGAGGGTCTCACCTGTACAGTCTCGAAATTTGCTGACGATACAAAAATTGCAAATAGCGTACTCTCAAAAGAACAAGTTGACGATATGCAACACAATCTAGATAAATTGTCATGTTGGGCCCAAATTTGGCAAATGAGTTTCAATGCGGATAAATGTAAAGTACTACATATCGGATACCTAAATGAGAAAGCAAACTATTCGATGAATGGCACTCAGCTTAAGAATGTAAACAAAGAAACCGATCTGGGAGTAACAATATCGAGTAACCTAAAACCGAGTCAACAATGTTCAGAAGTTGTTAAGAAGGCAAACAAAATAATTGGCTTTATAGGCAGGTCATTTGAGCATAAATCCAAAGATGTTATCCTAACCCTTTACAATTCCTTAGTCCGCCCTCTTCTGGAATACTGCGTTCAATCCTGGTGCCCTTATTACCAAAAAGATATAAACAAGCTAGAACGAGTTCAACGTAGAGTTACCAAAATGATACCTAGCCTAAAGAACAAACCATACGAAGAGCGTCTTAGAGAATTAAATCTATTTCCTTTAACCCAGCGCAGATTAAGAGGCGACTTAATTCAAGTGTTCAAAATCATCAAAGGCATCGACAATATGAACTGTAGTAAGTACTTCACTATCGACCAATCTAATTACACGCGGGGAAACGGTTGCAAAATTATTGGTAAATCTTTTAACTCACACGAATCTAAGAATTTCTTCTTCAATCGAGTTGTCAACTTGTGGAATGGGCTTCCCCGAGACGTTATAGACTGCAGCACCGTTGATTCATTTAAACTCCGCTTAGACAAATATCTCGCATCAAACCCGCGACTGACTGCGTTTGTAAATGAATAACTTTATTGTATACCCCCCTCAGTTACTAACCCATCTGTCCCCTAATAACTTCCTAATCCTGCCACGGACATTAGTTCTAGGGCAGTAGTTCCCTTTCCAATGTTCCCTTACCCACTCTAAACCACTGTTTGGACACTTGATCCTCAGTGTTTTGGAGGACAAGCAGCCTAGAAGGGTCACTAGATCTGTTGTTGCTTGATTTCCTTTGTACTCCTTTGTACTCCCCACTCATATCAACCATTCATTTCCCTACTACCCTCCTCCTCTTCCCCAACTATAACCCACCCTAACATCCTTCATTTTCTACTCTCCTCCTATCTTCCTCTTATTTTCCCCATAATCCGTTCTCTTGCCTTCTTTGCATATGCCCACCCCCATACATCACCCCAATATTTCGTCTACCATTCCTCTTCCTCCATCTCCTCCCCTAATGCTCTTTCTCCCCCTACTCCCCTCTTCCTTTTCCTCCACCTACTTAACTAGCTCCTTCCACTCTATCCCCCTCCACCTCTCACCTACCTCCTTTCCTCTCCCTCTCCCCCTCCTTTGCATATGCGTGCCTGGTGCTAATCCGGGAGAAGGCCGCAACGCAAGATCTCTCCCTTCCTTGCCTTGCCTGGCCTCCCACCCCCGCGTGTTCAAACTTATAGCCAATAACTCGGCCTGATGATGTGGCACGTAAGATAGAAGGAACCCCCCCAAACGCCACGAATAATCAACACCAGCCGGAAAATAATCCATCGGGCCGAAACACGCGACTGCACGAAAAACCCCGACGTACAAAATGTTCTATCACGAATACGCACGTCATCTCAACTTCCAGGTTTAATAACCTCTTTTGAGAATCATGACATGTTTTGACTGTTTATTCTGGCTATCATTTGACGATTGTATGCAGCTTCAGAGGGATCTGTGACAATTAAAAGGGTGAAGAATGTCTCAAATAACCCTCTGACGTTCATATAACGTTCCTAATATGAATAGAATAATCTAATGATAGCCAGAATATGCTGCCAAAACGCATCATAATCCTCAGGGGTTCTCAAAAAGTAGTCAATGCTTAATACACTCACTATGCAACCATTATCCCCAGATTTATAATTAGCGTAAAACTGATTTTCCTAAAGTTTGTCAAAATTAGTCTATTGTAGCCAAAGCTAAAATACCCATATTTCGATCTAACCTAGTATAAGCAAACCTATCCTAGCATTTCCTAACCTAACGAAGTTAGCCGAGGATTGGAATGTCATATTCTTTAACATAGGAAAAGAGGCTCATGCCATTCATTCCCAGCGTTATTTTCAAATGAAGGAAGGTGAAAAGTAGCCCCTTGCCATATTATATCAGAATATGGATTAACCGCCCACAACTAACATCCACCTATCTCTACTATAACCTGACCTCACTTGTTCTATCCCAAAACAACCCAATTTACTGTAACTCTGAATATATTGAGCTGGAACTTGAAATTGCATTCATGTATACGTTTGTAAGTGGCTGGATTTCACTAAATCTCTGTTTTCTTGTCAACAATGGTGTAAAAAGGGATGGCAAGCCCATTCCCATCCCTTTTAAAGCTACATTATGACCAACCACCCTCAACGTCCACCTTCCCCTAACCCATCCACGAGCGACCTACGAGAGCTGGCAACCCCCCTCCCGGCGCCCCGTAGCGAGCGTAATGGATGGACCCCTGAGGCAGAGCGGCGCCGTGGTTGTCTCCTTATTGGTTTTTCCGCGCCTTGAATTGATAATGGTGGGTTAGTGGAGGTCACGCCCACCACCGGGGAGACTCCGGGGGCACGCCTACTCTGGGGGAACAAGAAGAAGGAGGTTTGAAGAAGGAGGAAGATGACATAAAAAGAAGGAAGGAATTTTGAAAGAAGAAGAAGACGACTTAGAGGGGTATGATAACAAGTATGGAATTAGGAACAAGAAAACGAAGAATGGCAAAAATAGGCCTAACTAAATGCAGCCTCAGTCTTGATGATGACGAGAAGAGAGAATAATATAATATATAAAACGGATTGAATTGAAAAAAATATATTATGATATAAAACTGATTGAATTGATAATAGTGGGTTAGTGTAGGTCACGCCCACCACCGTGGAGGCTCCGGGGGCACTTGTAAGAAGGAGGAGGTTTGGAGAAAGAGTAAGATGAAACAAAATATAGAGGGAAGGGAATTATGAAAGAACAATGGTGACGTAGGAGGGGATGAAGAAAGGTATAGAACTAGGAACAAGAATAAATGGGGGATAATACAAATAGGCCTAGCTAATAACAACTTTAGTATTAATAGTGACAAATAGAGAAAACTATATCAAATAAACCGGCTTGACTTGATTATGATGGGTTACTGGAGGTGACGTCACGCCCACCACCGGGGAGGCTCCGGGAACACGCCCACTCCGGGGGAAGGAGAAAGGAGCAACAGGGGGAAACAGAAGGAACGGAATTATGAACCAGTTACAAAAGATGACGAGAAGGATGGGAAAAAGTATGACTAGAAAAACTACAACTTCAGTTTTATCGATGACGAAGTAGAAAACAAATAATATACAATAATATACAATAATAATAGCACTTCACTAGATAAGGGTGGATTAGTTGAAGTCGCATCCACCTCCTGGAAGATTCTGGGGGCGGTGCCTACTCCAGAAGAAGATGAAGAAGAAGAGGAGTTGGAGGAAAAAGAGATTGAAGCCAAATGTTGATCAAGAAGAATTGGTGGACAACAAGAAAGAAGAGGACGACTACACATAAAAATGTAGGCCTAAGCAGCGATAGAGTATCACAATAGTCTTCCACTGCGTACCCATCTTCGAGTTAAAAAGAGCAAAGGGTATCACAATCTCCCTTACTGCAAATTGACATGATTCCCTAACATTCCCTACAACCGGAGTATCACAATACTATTCCATTGTGTATCCATCTTGGAATTAGTAAAGGGAAAGAGCATCACACTCTCTCTCTCTCTCACTACAAATTGAGAGGATTACCCAACATTCCCCACAACTGGAGTATCACCAAAGTCTTTCATTGTGTATCCTTCTTCGAATTAAAAAGGGTAAAGAGTATCACATTCTCCCTCACTACAACTTGAGAGGATTACCCAACATTCCCCACAACTGGCGAACGGAGCTACACGAACTCAGCTGGATCTAGGACCTCCCGCATCCCAGGCCAGACAGATCGGCGGGAACCATCAGCTCGGAAGATGTTGTGGTTAATTTGTCCGCTTGTCCATTCACCCACAAGACTTTTGGTTAGGTTAGGCCAATTTAGATGAGATTGGGTTGGGTTAGGGTCGGTCAGATTAACCTGCCCAATGACAAATGCATCATATTAATCTTGTTTGTCTTAAAATTAGAAAATCATACTTAAACTAGTAGCAATATCATTGAATAATATGGTAAAACACTATCTTGGGGTCTCTTCTAATTGGCAAAGGTTTTCTTTAAGCTAAATAAAGTCGTGTGAAGATAGTCAGATTTTGTTAGCCGAAATCGCAATAAAAAAGGAAGTTGGATTATGTTATGTAATGTTACAGGATTGATGTGGTTTAGCTAGGTTGGGGTTGGTTCGGTGTGGACTAATCAAGCTGTGTAATTTTTTGTTATATGTGAGTGAGGGAGACAAAAGGTATAACTGCCTGTAGCGAGTGCCTCTCCCAGAGTTGAAAGAGTGACAGGGCCAAAATCAAGGGACATATCTTGGCGAAATGACTTGTAGGTGAAAGAACTTGGGGTAAACCAACTAGGAGCTCACGTCACGCCTGTCTCAAGATTCCACCAAGACAGACGAATAATTATTAACCCTTCCAATCCTATAGACAACTTTATTCACATTCATTTACCAACCTTTTCAAGCTGAGGTTTACGTAGTTGTATTTAAACTACCAATAGACCACTTACAAAGGAATTCTCGAAGCCCAGAAGTTAAAGAACAAACGGAGTCAGAAACAATGGCGGTGAAGAGAATTACACTAAATATAAACCAATGTCATATTAGAGGTACAGAAAGGGATGCAATACAACCTCCCACCCCCAACCCCATGCCTGGTGTAAATGAGATTTGGAAGATGACATACAATAAATATACAAACAACAATCTTGTGACTGCAACTAAGGATATACTGTATATATTATATTCATATACCCATGGGTAGTAAAGTAGGCGAAATAATAGGTAATATATTATATAAAACTTAAAAAGAGGATATGAAAAAAAAATATGTTGGGGTCGAGAGTGACTTGACACGGCAAGGAGAAACTTGGGAAAACAAAATAAATAGAAAATAATATATATATATATACAAACTCGTTGATACAGAACATGAATATTCTTAATAACAAGTTCATAGTATAGCTGAGGAGAAAATATAAACAAATTGAAGAAAAGTATAGTGCTAAGAAGAAGAGAAAAAAAAAAACGTGAAAAAACAGACGATAATAAAGATAGACCGACAGGAGAAAAACTGAAAATCTTTGAGGGGAGATTTCTATTATTATTATTATTATTATTATTATTAGTTTTATTATTTATTATTATTTATTAATATTATTATTTATTATTTGTATTATTATTGTTTGAGGTTTATGTTTTAATATATTTACTGTTCTATTATCATCTTCCTCCTTACACCTTCATCAAGCTTAAAACATACCTCCAAGACCCCCATTCGAGATAAACTCGTTAATTTTTCGGTACAAAAATACCCGGCTGAAGGCCAACTCCTTCTAAAATACAGGTTCACTATCGCTAGTCAGGATAACATCGACGCCTAAAATGGCACAACGAAATTGGACGAAAGGTTCTAAAATAGCAAAACTAATGGGGCGAAGGTTTTAAAATCTCAAAACTAATGGGGATAAACATGAGGGAGAAGGGGCTCCAGAAAAACACCGCCCTTAATATCAACTTCAAAGAATAGATGACGAGACCAGACAAAACTAAAAGTTGAAGGTCGCTTTCGAGAACTTATACTTCCGGCGATTTGTCCCTTGTTTTTGCCGCAGTTATCATTATTATTTATCAGATAATGGCTTCCACTCACCGCCCATCCTGCCTGGTTATTTCTGCCATATATATCAATCCAAGGCTTAAACGCGACCCTTTGGCTGAGAACGGCTCCCAATGTCGGCGTCCAGGCTTCTTGCTACCTCACGAATGCGCTGTGAAAATCCTGAGATTTGTACTTTTTTTCTGTTGTCTCTATTGTTTAGTCTGTATGTTAACCATTTCATGTGTTTCATTTAAGCTGTTTTACCGTCTGCCACTGATCAAGGTTGTGAAATTGGCACGATAAAGGTATTATCAAATATTTCACTTCTCAAACATTACCTACGCAAAATGAAGTTTGTTTTGGGATAGATTAGGTTGCGTAGCAGCTTTGAAATTTATGGAACTCAAAGTATCGCGATAAATGATAATAATCGAAAATTGGTTGGGCTATTGTCATCTAAATGATCCTTTTCTATTTACGTAAATGTTTCACCATTAATAATATAGCAAGGGGTACTACAGAAGCTACTGTATATAACCGATCTTGAGCACATTTAAGTTAGGATAGGTTAGGATATGTCAAGTTAGGCTAGGCTACATTCGCTATATAGGATTTTATCACCAATTCACATGATCACCAACCCACCAATTAACTTGCAAATAAACCTAATTAATGACATTAATATTATAATTATGCAGGGATTTGGCTAGGTAGCGAGTGGTCAAGCATCCCAACCCCTTCTCCTCCTTCCACCCCAGCTCGTTAGGATCGGAACGTAACAATCTCGGCGTTCAGCTAATTGGGTTTAATTGAACCACTTTTTGGGAGGGGCTAGATAAGTGGAGTGCTTGGGGTTGTGTTCGCAAGCAGATTCAATCCTTTTCCCACTTAAGGGGAGATGGATCGTTTTTTTGGTCACTTTTCTCCCTCGTGTTTAGCCCCAAACTTTTGAGATTTTAAGACGTTCAGCCCATTAGCTTGGCAATTTTAAAACCTTTTGCCCCATTTTGTTGTCAATTTTAAGACCTTTCATGCCATTTAGGTGTCGATTTTTTCCTGGCGAGCGATAGCGAGCCTGTAATATAAAGAGGAACCGGCCTTCGGCCGGGAACATTTTCTGCCAAAAAATTTACACATTTATCTTGAAAGGGGATTTACGGGGTGAATTATGTAACTTTGATGGAGGTCTAGCAACGAAAGTATAAAATAAATGAATGCATTATTAATAGACCAAAAAGCAAGCCACTAGCCCCTTAATTAAGATATATTGTGTTGGTGGCTTAGGTAATGATGTACCGTGCGTCTGTTCGTAACGTGCGTATCCTGGAAACAAGAAGATAACTTTTGGGTACAACTTGCAACTAACACATTAACTGACTAACTATAATGGAACCCTTTCCCTCTCCCTCTCTCCCAAACAGAGGGGGTCCTAAAGACAAATTAACTCATATACACTCTCTTTCGCTCTCATTAAAAAAAAAAACACACACACACACACACACACACACACACACACACACACACACACACACACACACACACACACACAGGTGTGGTGGAGTGGTCTTGCCACTGGCCTGGTAATCCAAAGGTCCCGGGTTCAAATCCCGATGTATCAATGGGAAGATATTATTGGGATGGAATTTGTGCTGTACCTAGTATCAGTGCATTACCACAAGCCCACCGAAACGTCAATAAAATACCCTCATTGTTCCCTGATTAAATAGCACTGTATGAATATTCCCATATTCAAAATATGCTACAGGGGTGCAATGCCTGGTGAGTTATCTGCTCAACAGGTGGCGTTGTGTGTGTGTAAGTGTGAGAGTCCGAGTGTAGGGGGTGAGACAGTGAAGCACGGGAACGAGATGGCTTCAGAGATGGGGTCGTTTCGGGCCATGAGTGAGCACCATGCCTCATGTGAAGGCAAGATGGCAGGTGCTCGTTGTACTCTACGTGCTTCACATGTCTCACTCCCTAGACTGGAACAAGACCTCACGGGCTTCACTGTTCATTGTAAAGCGGTGAATGTTAAGGCTCTCAGCCTATGCCCGAGAGGAAGTAAGTTGGAATATAAAAAAAAAAAAAAAAAAAAAAAAAAAAAAAAAAAAAAAACACACACACACACACTCACACACACTCACACTCACACACACACACTCTCTCTCTCTCTCACTCACTCACTCCACCCACATAGAGAGGGTTTTGAAGACTCGATCCCTCATAGCCAAAGTTATTGTCGATACATATTCACTTGCACACTCTCCCCATTTCAGCTTCACACAAACCTCGCTTTCGCTCTCTCTCTCGCTCTCTCTCTCTCTCTCTCTCTCCCAAATAGAGGGGGTCCTGAAGACTCAATCCCTCACCGCCAAAGTTATCGCCGCTACACATTCGCCCCAGGGTGGCCTCTGACTTGCTAATGAATGGCTGGGACACGATACTTCCATACACACATACCCAAACACTTTACCTGTGTGAGAGAGAGAGAGAGAGAGAGAGAGAGAGAGAGAGAGAGAGAGAGAGAGAGAGAGAGAGAGAGAGAGAGAGAGAGAGAGAGAGAGAGACTTTGGTAGTGTGTGTGTGTGAATATGTGGTGTTTCAAAAACATTTCCCCTTTATATGTGTGTCTGACTTGCTAATGAATGGCTGAGACACGATACTACCACACACACACACACACACACACACACACACACACACACACACACACACACACACACACACACTCTGTCATTCAGTAATACTATTGTCATATTACTGGGTAACGTTGAAATGGGAGCGACAGTTTAATTTGTATTATTTATTTATTTTTCAACCGAGTTCACTTATTCGGATAGGAGATATACAACATCAGTAGCATAGCTAATATTATGTGGATATATTCGAAATCTAACGCTAACAGTTGCACTCTAATATGGTAGCATAAAGAACATTGGTGCACGATAATGTCAAATGATTGTAGTCCTGTATTTTATGTTCTGCAAAACCCAAAACTATCCACGTATCTTGAGAGCAACGACTTGGGAGAGACACATTCAAGGGAAAACCCATTAAGGTGAATTTACATGAACACTGTTGATAATGACAATGTAACGTTTAAGGAAAGCATCACCACCTACACTGATTAACCCTTTCAAGCTCCAATACGCGTTTTTGTTCTGTTTTTTTGGCTACTATTAGATGATTTTATTCAGATCAGTAACGGTATATGGAAGTCAAAGGGTTGGTTGAGATAGTATTTACCCTTTTAATACTCACAGATCCTTCCTAAGCTGCACAAAATCGTCTAATGATAGCCAAAATAAGCTGCTAAAACGCGTCAGAGCTTCAAAGGGTTAAATGTGAACACCTAATTCTACCAATAATAGTGCACATAGACAGTGTTCTTCGGTTTACCGGTTTACCAATTCATATAAAAATAACATGAACGATTAGAACACTGTGTTTGTGTATCATTCTAAGTGTTTGTTCTTACAGCGGCGAGGAAAAAAGGATATAGCATGAACAATGGAAAAAAGGATATAGCATGAACAATGGAAAAAATGATATAGCATGAACAATGGAAAAAAGGATATAGCATGAACAATGGAAAAAAGGATATAGCATGAACAATGGAAAAAAGGATATAGCATGAACAATGGAAAAAAGGATATAGCATGAACAATGGAAAAAAGGATATAGCATGAACAATGGAAAAAAGGATATAGCATGAACAATGGAAAAAAGGATATAGCATGAACAATGGAAAAAAGGATATAGCATGAACAATGGAAAAAAGGATATAGCATGAACAATGGAAAAAAGGATATAGCATGAACAATGGAAAAAAGGATATAGCATGAACAATGGAAAAAAGGATATAGCATGAACAATGGAAAAAAGGATATAGCATGAACAATGGAAAAAAGGATATAGCATGAACAATGGAAAAAAGGATATAGCATGAACAATGGAAAAAAGGATATAGCATGAACAATGGAAAAAAGGATATAGCATGAACAATGGAAAAAAGGATATAGCATGAACAATGGAAAAAAGGATATAGCATGAACAATGGAAAAATATCATGGTGTGTAGTTCAAGTGAATAGGAAAACTCAACTATTAGCTGCGTATCACCAATTTTGTCTTACAGTTTTAGAAGCAAAACAGGAATACTATGGACAAATGGAACATAGCATTATACTGTATGTGTGTAACTCAAGAAGATAACAACACTCAACTACCAACTTCTTATCACCAAGCCGGATGAAGGTAATACAGCCAAATAAAGAGATAAGAGCGGCGGGTCGAGGAAGGGATAAACCAAAGACTTAAACAAGGGAGATGGGTCGATTTTCTGGTCCCCTTTCTTCCTCATCTTTAGCCCAATTAGTTTTCAGATTTGCAGACGTTCGGTCCCTTAGTTTGGCGATTTTAAGACCTTTAGCCCCATTTCTTTGTCAACATTAAGACTTTTCGTTTCATTTAGGTGTCGAGTTTTTCCTGGCGAGCGAAAGCGAGCCTGTAATTTAAGAATAAACGGCCTGCGGCCGGGAAATTTTTCTATCGAAAAATATACACATTTATCTTGAAGGAGGGTCTTGGGTAGGTGTATTTTTAAGCTTGATGGAGGTCTAGGGAGGAAACTAAAATAATAATAAGATACTTAAATGAACAAATAAATACGCCCATCCCCCCATAAATAGGGTGAAAGGTTACCCTACGACAGGAAAAGGGGACAGGGAAGAGGGAGTTAAAGGGGATGGGTACAAGGGACAATTGGAGGGTGGCCGAAAAGAAGGTGATCATTTAAGTGGTGGGAAATTGCAGGCCTTTTGCGAGAGGGGGCGATGGCGCTAATGAAGAAATAATGGGGGTTGGGATCAGAAGTGGCAGCTATTTCCCCTTTGCTGTCGTTCCAGGGAATAGAAAATAATAAGGGGTGAAATAGATATCCTAGATGTCCATAGATACTGAACACATCATTACCGGTATACACTGTATAAATATATATATATATATATATATATATATATATATATATATATATGTTTTACTTTGCTCCCTACACCTAAGAAACACACAAACATCTCAAATACCCCCCTTGCGAAATATATTTGCACATTTGTCGGTACAAAAATTTGCCGGTTGCTCCTAATTTACAGACTCGCTATCGTTCACCAGGAAAAAATCGACATCGAAATAGCACAAAAGGTCTTAATATTGACAAAGAAATGGGCGAAAGTGTTAAAATTTGAAAACTAATGGGGCTAAACATGAAAGAAAAGGGGGTTCAGATAACACTAATACTTCTCCTTAAGTTGATATTTTGGACTATCAACCTACCCCATCTTGAGTATTCTGTAGCTGACAGCATCGATACAAACCTTAAGGGAGCTCACCTTGATTTTTTTCTCTTTCTCTCCCTCTCTCTTTGGCTTGTATCCATTCGGCCCCATTCAGCCTACTGTTTTAAGACGTTTACCCCCATCCAGGTGTCAATATTTTCCTGGTGAGCGGCAGTGAGCCAGCATATATATGTTTTTGTTTTGAGAGCAAGCTAAATTTGTACATTTTTCGATAGAAAAATGTCTCCGGCAAAGCCGGATTTCTTCAGACAATGCTGACTCGCTATCGCTCGCCAGGAAGATATCGGCACCTGGATGGGGATAAACGTCTTATATCAGTTGGCTGAATGGGGCCGAATGGATACAAGCAAGAGAAAGAGAGAAATGGAGAGAAAGATAACAACAATCGGTGACCCCCCTTAACACACTGCAGCGTTATAAATAATCTACCTATAACCCACTTTTAGCTTAAGTTTGGCTAGGTTTTAAACAATTTGGTTAGTTTTAGTAAGCTTAGATTACGCTATGTAATGATAATAAGTATTAAGCAACCATAGGCTAGAATAAATTAGGTTAGGATTAGATAGGCTTGCTAAAAGTGAATAGGAGATTAGGAGAAGATACGAAGAGTAACCGAGTATAAAGTTGAGATGAGGACTATCAACCTATCATATCTGAAATCTTACAAAATACACTGTAGCTGCCTCGACCAATACAAACCATCTTGGCACCCAACAGCTATATAAATCACCTTTCTATTCATTACTCTTAGGCTAGGTTAAGTTCGATAAGATTTAGAAGTATAATTCAGTTAGATTTGGTTAGTATTGGAAAGTAGTGTTAGGTTATAATAGATAAAATTACATTACGTTAGGTTCAGTTAGCCTAAGCTAGATTTTCTCAGTCTTTCTTCTACTCAACAAATGAACTCTGGAACTCTCTCCCGCAATAAATGTTTCCTTCGTCCTATGTGACTTAGACTGCTACAAGCTTCTTGTGTCCAGGCATTTTTTACTCCATCGTCCCTTGAATTTGGCTCTGTCACTCGTTTAACTTTAGGGGAGACACTCGTTACAGGCAACCTGTCTTTTGTCTCCTCCATACACACAGAAATAACACAAAAATAAAACATAAGCCAAAAAAGCAAAGTGAATTAAACTGGAGATGTTGACACAATATACATAAGATTTGGAGAATTTAACAGACAAGGGGTTACCACCGAACTAAAATGATGCGTCCTACCTTCACTATTCTACAGCTACCTTTACCAATCCAATCCATTCCATCTTGGCATCCAGCAGCGACATAAATCATCAACCAATACATCACTTTCTATCTTCTCAACTTCCAATCAAAGCCAGCCAATGAATCGCTAATCCCGGGCATACCTCTCGCCGGGTTGATCATTCCCTCCATTCCCATGCAATCCTCGGCTGTAACTCTATACACACTATTGACTACTGAAGACGAGCCGGATATAGGGAGAGTTATGCGGTGTTGTTTACAGTACGTGCCATATTGTGAACCTATCGCGTGCGGTCATGCCAAAATGTTTCGCCTCACCTTCAACACTTTAATCCTTTCTATTAACCTCTTCTGTACCGGCGACGTCTATTTAATCCTACGCTAATTTTATTAAGACGATTTTGTGCAGTTTAAGAAGGATCTGTGGTAGTAAAAAGGGTTATGTGAGACAGTCCAAAGACTGTTGATTGTGGTAGGCCCTTTTTAACTGAATAAAATCGTCTAATAGTAGCCAGAATAAAGTTAAAAGGCCATCACCGGTACTGAATGGGTTAAGAAAAATGTCTTGCTACCACAAGATCATTTTAAACAACGTAAGAATTACTTCTAGCAAGCAGATGGATAATCTTGATTTTGATTGTTCCTAAACTTAATGAAATCGTCTAAAAATAGCCCCCAAAAAAGGAAAGCATGTATCATACATTACTGAAAGGGTTAATCGTATTTTCCACGAATAATGGACGACAAAATTACTGTTTAAAAACTAGCAAAACGTGAGTATTGAGGTTTTGTCTATATATAAGTTTAAAATTTACGTTTGTGCGATTTACCGTTTGTATTCTACAGAGATAAGCAAAAAACACTCGTATTGCATCCCATGTGAATTATATCAACCCAATTTCACAATAATGGTTACGGATTTTCTTATAGCACTGTACAGCGGCAGATTGTCTTCCAAAATCTCTTATGTGACGGGAGCTGGCTTCCACAGGTGACTCGATGTTCTATTAATATGACCGAATTTTATCAGGAGTAAAGAGGAAAATATGTAAACACAAATGTATTGATCATTACGAGACTGTAGCTAATTCTCCTAGCCTATGCAAACAATGCAATTATAACAAATACGAAGAGAAGCTATTAGTTTATCAACGCAAATATTTATTATTATTATCATTATTATCATAATTATAATTATTATTATTTATATTATTATCATTATTATTATTTATATATGTATATTATTCCCTGATAACAATTATAACCAAATTATAGAATGTATCCTATTATGTAGTATTTGTGAGCTCCAGAATGGACTATAATGCTTTGGGTGGGAGTAACTATCTACCCCATCCTTTTGACTAACTTTTAGTCAATAAACTTATCAAATCAAATCAGATGATCTAGTTTGGATAATACAACAGACAATGACATAAAAAGATGATTCATTCCATACGTTAATTTACTTCTCGATTGTAAGGATATGCTTTGCCTCATGCGAGTGAAATAGCTCTCCGATGTTCTTTCAACCATTCCCTTTAGTGTAATTTGAATGATCAATTGTGAGAAAAAAATATTTGTTTGTTTCTATATTCCAACTACTCCCTCTCGGGCATAGGCTGAGAACCTGTACATTCTACCGCTCAACACAGTGAAGCCCGTACTCGGTCCAGTCTAGGGAGTAAGACATGCAAAGCACCCACTCACGGTCCGAAGCAGCCCCATCTCAGAAGCTGCTTCGCCTCTGTGCCTCACTGTCTCACCCCCTAGACTCTGACTCTCCTTCTCAGAACACCACCTATTGAACAATTAACTTAAATACATTACATTTAAATTAATATTGTCAAGATCATTAGAATTTTTTATTTTTAAATAAGTTCTCTCTTTGCCTGCGCTTTGTTAAACTGTCATCAAACTGTCATCAAACTGTCATCAAATAATTATATAATCAAAGGGATTTATCTTATAGGGGACAGGATTTTTGTTTTAACACAAATATATAATATAATTAAAATAGCTTTCATATGGCCATACCCTCTTCACCCTCTACTGTATACTGCGCTATTTGCTAGACTTGGCAAAATAACCGTTTACATTTATCTTGGAAGTGTTTAATGAATTATCAATAAGAAAGCAGATACATCAAGTTAAACAGTTACCATGGAGTTTGTAAGTAGTATGTGTGTACATTACACACACACACACACACACACACACACACACACACACACACACACACACACACACACACACACACACACACACACACACACACACACACACACACACACACACACACACACACACACACACCAGCGGTGGTGTGTGACGCACCCAGTGCGTGGCAACGCAACCTGATTGTACTCCTTGGTACTCCACTGTACCGCCCGTACCACTGTACCGTGCTGGCTACCGTCAGCAGCTATGTATATTGAGTGTGACAACTTATAACTATGTTCTTTGTATCTCTGCAAAGGTCTCGTCATGTGCTAACCAGTGGTGGGTTTTGTTTTAAGCCATGTCGAGACCTTCCATTTAATATGTAGTATCAATAGAGAAGTTGATAGATAAGACAATGGGAGTTCAGAGAGAGAGAGTGAGTTAGGCTTCAGAGCGAGAGGGTAGCAACGCGCCACGCTGCCGGGGGGGGGGGGGGGGGGGGTTGCCAGACGTATGGACTGGTTGGCAGCCTTGCGCTTATAGCTGGGCGCGACAGGGTTGGTAGTCCATTGCCGCCTGCCTATGCTGCCTGGGCTGCCCATGTTGTCGTACTGCACATTGCCTGGAGGCTCGCTGTGTGTTCCATGATCAGGTTGCCTAGAACCTTTGAGATTCTAACATCCCTTGCCCTCTCTCCCAACTTCTCACGGTTGCACTCTTTCTCTCTGACGACATTACTCTCATTTCATTCTTCTCTCTATTTAAATGCATAACCTTCCCTTGAGGTCCTAAAGGAGTTTCAGCACTCACCTCTCGTATTACTATTAGGACAAGCATATATTTACATGTATTAGATTTAAGGGGTTAATGTGAACAGCGATCTTCTTGATGAGGATAGTTGGTGAACGTTCTACATGTTCACGAGTTATATGCCCCGCTCATCATCCAATTTGTGACTAGACTGGTGCCATGTGTAAGAGCCCGACCATGCCCAGGAGTTGTCTGTAGAGGGGCGAGGACTTAGCCTTGATTTGCATACCGAGCCAGGAGCGAGTGTAGTACCAGAGACTACAGCTCGCTCGTAGTGCCGGTATAGTAGAGTAACGTAATTTATCTGTCCTTGGGTTCTCTACAGTCTTTTCCTGGGTTCTCGCTTTCGGTGCTGGGACTCGTTGTTCCTGTGACTTGGCCTGCTAGCTAGAACACATGGGGATGATGAGTGGGATATATCTTTATTTTACTATGCATTGCAGCTCTCTTTAAGTTTATGTATGTAACACTTTACAATACACATTACTCACACACAAGACAACACTATTAATACTGTCATGTATCAATTAACTGCACTGTCGTTTTGCTGCTGTGTCCGGAGTTCTATTGCGTAGGGCGCATACGGACTCAGAGGGGAGACAGAGTGAGAGAAGCGAAGTAGCCTATGCGGTAGTAGGCTACCGGCGCAGTACTGTTGCCTGCAACCTTTTAGTTATTCCAAGTATAGATTCATTATTATAATAAGTGACTACTATTTATGTTCCTTCCATGTGTATTATTAGGTATCTACTGGATCATGAACATCTTGTATGCTACATGCTAGTGCATGTTAGTAGGGGACAGTTATTCTAGTGCACGCGCTTTCAAGTAGGCGTGTACATTTGTCATTTAGCATTTCACTGTCATACCTTTAGCCTGCTTCTATTCTACATTATTAGAGGCTTAATATTAACGTAGTTTCTTGAGTATTGCATTTCTTTAGTAATAACGTAACCTATAAATGTCTGAGGGAGTTTAGCCTCATAGCCTACCCCTGTTGTACACTTTCGCCGAGTTAAGGTACCTCGTTACCATAGACGATAACTCTGTAGGGCGTTGGTGCTTTTGTTGTCTGGAGCATATAGTATTTGGGACTGGAATCGAGCGTGTCGTTGTCACATAAGCCATTTCTGTCCTACGATCAAGAATCCCGAATATGTATTGCCGATCCAGCCGTAACAATCGGTACACACATTAATTGTGCATGCTTACGAGTAAATTTTTCTATTTTAAACCTAAATATAACTATCTAGATTAAACTTAACCCAACGTAAAACACCTAACCTAATCTAACTTACCTAACCTAACCAAAAACACTCAATTTTAAAGAGGTGTGTACAATTAAACTGTCGTCCTAAACCTCATGTACCTGCAAACCTACATATTTCGTCAATTTTGTACCTTTAAACACACCACCGCTTGTCCACACACACCACCGCTTGTCCACACACACACACACACACACACACACACACACACACACACACACACACACACACACACTCAGTTCTTAAAACCCTCCTATTTACGTCTCAGCTACCTTGGTGAATATAAGCGATACCCGAAACAGCCTCACTTGGGATATAAAAGAAAGCCATCAGATTAGATCAAAAGAACCAGTCGTCCTCCTCCTCCCGAGTGTACAGTCTCGGCCAAAAGGCATGGTACAGCTACACACTTTCATGTTAACTTTCCTTTTCATGGTGGAAAGGCTTTTCTTTTTTTTAGCCTTGAATTATGGTGGTCTAATTTTCTTATAATTATGCTCTACACTAAACGAGTATACACAGCCTCAGAAAGACACTTAAGGGAGCCCACCTCGTTGTTTTTTCTTTCTCTCCCTCTCTCTTTGTCTTTTATCTATTCGGCCCCATTTAGCCAACTGTTTTTAAGACGTTTACGCCCATCCAGGTGTCAATATTTTCCTGGCGAGCGGTAGCAAGCCAGCATATATATATATTTGTTTTTGACAGCAAGCTAAATTTATACATTTTTCGATAGAAAAATGTCTCCGGCGAAGCTGGATTTCTCCATACAATGCTGGCTCGCGAGAAATCAAGACCTGGATGGGGATAAACGTCTTAAAACAGTTTGCTGAATGGGCCGAATGGATATATGCCAAGGAAAGAGAGAAAAGGAGAGAAAGATAAAAAAAAAAAAAAAAGTGTTAATGAGGTGAACACGATGGCAATACAATAATTATATAGTCTAATAATACAAAGTCCTTCCTAAACTGAAAAAACTCGCCGGAGGGGAAGAACGAGAAAACAAACAAATGTCTTAAACAAATGTGTTCTAGAAAAACTTTGTTGTGTTTAATGTTGGTTTAGTTTATCCCTCTTAGGGGAAGTTTTTTGTTTACGATTTTGTTTTGGTAGTTTCCTCCCTAGACCTCCATCAAGCTTTAAAATATACTCCCAAAACCTCCTTCGAGATATATGTGTGCAGTTTTGGGTAGAACAATTCCCAGGGTCCTCCTAAATTGCAGGCTCGATGTCACTCGCCACGAAATAGTCGACACTTAGATGGCAGGAAAGGTCTTAAAATCAACAAAGAAATGGAGCGAAAGGTCTTAAAATAGCCAAACTAATTGGGTGAACGTCTTAAGATCTCAACAATAATGGGGTTAAGGGGAAATGGTTCACGTTTTGGGCGATTTTTGCATGTATTCATTATTTTTCTAGTTTCCTCCCTAGACCTCCATCACATTAAAAAAAAAACATCCATTAGATCCCCCTTCTAGATTAATTTGTACATTTTTCGGTAGAAAATTTTCCCGGCCGAAGGCCGGTTCTTCCAACATTACAGGCTCACTATCGGTTGCCAGGAAAAAAATCGACACCTAAATAGCACGAAAGGTCTAAATATTGACAAAGAATTGGGGTGAAAGGTCTTAAAATTAACTAACTAATGGGGCAAACATCTTAACATCTGGAAACTAATGGGGCTAAACATGAGGGAGAAAGTGATCCAGAAAACCGGCCCATCTCCCCTTAAGCATAACGTTGAAGGGGTGTCCAGGAGAAGAACCCCCCCCCCCCCCCCCCTCCCTAAAACTAGAGAGAAAAACGAGATTGATGTGGTTTAAGGGACAGTACAAACGAAAAACTAATGGAGCTAAACATGAGGGAGAAAGGGATTTAAAAGAAAAAAAGAAAAACCAAATACATCCCTTAATGCTAGAGAAAGGACCGAGATTGGTTGAGGCTAAGGGACAATACAAGCCAAAACTAATAGGGCTAATCATAAGGGATATCGGGGTAGAACAAACAAAAAACACCCCTCAACCTCTTCACCACCATTAAGTCATTTTAATCATATTCTGGTTACCACAGGACGTGTTTCTTTAGTTTGTAATCTACCTATGCGACTCAGATGGGTAAATACGATGTTAATAAACCCTATTAATAACAGAGGTCCTCCATAAACTGCGTAAAATATACTAATTTTAGCCAGAATCAAAGGTAAAAAATCGTCATAGTACTGAAGGGGTTAACACTAACAAGAAGACCGAAATTGGAGAGGCTAAGGGACAGAACACACCAAAACTAATAGGGCTAAACACGAGGGAGAAGGAGATATAGACAAAATACACCCCTACAAACTAAAAAGAAGACCGAAATTGGAGAGGCTATAGAACATTACAAACCATAATTTTCCCCCTCCCTGTACCCAATCATCTGATAGCGATACTATTGTTTATTTATCTCCGTCGTAAACACAGGGCAACTAACAAAAGCGCTGCCCTGAGTGGCTTTGTCTTTTCCAGTGATAAATGGCCTGAAGAACACATTATAGCCAGCTGCAATTCATTAGATTTTTACCTACAGTGAGCTGAGGTAAAATTAAAGCCAGGTGCAATTCATTAGATTTTTACCTATAGTGACATGAACAATATTTATGGCCAGGTGCAATTGATTTGATTGTTGTGTTGTTCTTTGTGCACTTTATATTAATTGGTGAATAAATCAGTGTGAAAGAATTCTTCATAATTAGTATACACATTTACTCGTGAATAGATGGCGTCGTTAAGTGCAATGAGCTTGCTTTGTTTATTTGTCTCTATTCTTTATGTCATAGAAAAATAAGTATGCAAGCTACATACACAGGTAACCATAAATTCGTAAAATGCAATCACGGCTGAAACAAAACTCTGTCTTCATATATATACTTGGTCGAGTTTTCTTTCACAAAATGTATGCAAACTTCACAAAATAGCCATACATTAGAGATAAAAATAATACTCCAACCCTAATTATTTCTTATACCTAAATAAAATTACTCCCACAATGTCTATCTAAGCTCGAGGAAATAGCCATACATTAAACACAATCTAACGCAAAACCTTCCTTTTTAAACTAACTCCAACATATAAGCTTACATTTGCTCCTAAATATCCATCTAAAACTCGAGGATATAGCCATACGTTCATAAAAAATTAACGCAAAACCTTCCTTCTAAAACTAACTCTAACATAAAAGCTTAAATTTACTCACCCAATGTCCATCTTAACTCGAGGAAAAAGCCATAGTACATTAGTCGAAAACCCTCATCCCGACCCCTTAAAGCCTCAATACACCTGTAATTCGGCCCGGATTTATCGACCCCGGTATAAATCTACGATCCTCATAACGAGGGGGCCAGTCAAAAAGGCGGCCACTATCGGTACCTTCAGTTGGGAGACTTACACGAACTTCTTTTCCAGCAATTATTTCGTGGGGTCTGGATATTGCCATTATATTCTTGGACACTGAGTATTTGTTTATTTGTTTATTTTTGTTTTATTTTTTAAAATCGCCAATGTTGCCATCCGATTGTACTTTCTATTTCTATTTACCGCGGAATTTTTATCAAATGGAAATATAATCAACAGAAAGGGCGGTCAATGAAAAGGGTAACGTCTTAGTAAGTGTATATTTATTCGTGAAAAAGCTTTACTATTGAACAAATTTTGCTACCGACTTTACCAACAATCATGGTGGTGAATGTGTTGATGCGCTTGTGCATTAGTCGATATAAGTTCAAATTTCAGACTACGTAATTACTGGAAGATGTATGCCCAAATAACGCAAATAATTTATATTGCGACCACATGAGATTTTCGTATGACATTGAGGTGAAAGGAGCTAAGGATATGCTGAAACGGGTGCGTCTTTCCTCTAAAAATAGGTGTCCAGATTGGGTTCAAGATCTCTAGCTAGGTTGAGAAGATTCTGAAATAAACGTTTATCAAAACTTGTACACGCTACCTCTAGTCAAGTGGTTCTTAACCTTTTTCATCCTATGACCCCCTGAGAAATTCCGGGGCAGTTCCGTGACCCCCACAAAATATATTTTAATGCATCGTGTATGAAGATAAAACAAAATAAAATACAAACCAGTTTTATTGAAAATACAATAAAAATGTAACCTTTGTAAATGCCATAAAGCCATTGCAAATACCACAAAACTGCAAATCCCACAGAACTATTAAACATCCTACATAATTACTATTCATTCACTCAATGAGTGAGTTGAAATTTATTTTGCAGCCATCAGTCGATCAAATCGAGGAGCAGTGCCCGCCAGGCAATACCTCATGTTGGTGTCGATCACAAGCCTTCGTATGCCTTAATTTTCAGCGTCACCATGGCTGAGAATTCATCCTCGCAGCAAAAAGTTGAGGACTAGATCAGCATGGTCATGGCCCTCTTTGAAAGAACAGGACAGTCATCACTCAGTTCCCCCCAAAAGTCAGAAGCTTTTGTTCAGTGAAGTCGATTTTCCGCTGAGAATCCTCACAAATTCGAAGTCATTCAACCTTCACTGTCACTTCAATATCAGTGATGGCACAGTCCTCTACTGAAAAGGGTATGAAGAAACACCAACAGAATAGTGTTTATCAAGCCCAGGGAAGTAAATGTTGGTGTCTATATTCACTGCCAGGAGATAAGCGAGATTTACTCATGGAATTGCATTCAGCATCTGGCATAGAATCCAGGAGAATCGTCATTTGTGGGAAAACATTTATGTCACCATCCTGAATGTTTTTCTGGTAAAGTTGAATTTTACTCTTTTATTATTTTGTCACTAACCGTGTGCAACATTGCGAGGTTTCCTTGGAGTGAAAGGTTCAGGGAATTCACATCAGAGAAAAAAAATATCAGCCAAACAGGCAATCTTTATTACAAAATCGTCATCCTGCATCATTTCATGAAGAAGACTCAGCTTGGCGGTACTTTTTCATTCCAACAGCATTGACATTTCTCCTCAAAGTTTTAGCACGCGATTCAGATGCTTACCACGTGGCAGCCACCGTCCCTCCATGTGAAACATAAGAACAGTGATATGTGTGCTTTCTTCACAGATAGTACTTTCAAGGTCCTTGAGGTAATTGCGCTTCCTCGGATATGGTTCACAATGTTCACCATATCTGAAAGCAGTTCTTGAAGTCCAGGTGGGAGAGTCTTCATTGCCAAAGCATAGCGATGAATCATACAATGGGTGAAGGATACGTGAGGAGCGACATTCTTCATGAAAGCTGCATGGCGTATTTTTTTTTTTGGATATGCAAGAACACTCATTTCTCGCAGCCAAATTACTAAATTATGAAGCCATAGAATCTACCTGATTGTTGTAGTCTATTAGTGGTATTATATCTTGGTGTTGCTATATATGTACATCCGGACTCGGAGTTCAAACCAAAGTTTAAAAAAAATATATCTATATATAAAATTAACTATATTTTCCCCAAACCTTTTGTGACCCCCTAAAAAAGCCCAAACGACCCCCCAGGGGGTCACGACCCCCAGATTAAGAACTGCTGTTCTAGTCCTAATGCCGGCATATTTGCAAAAAACGTCCTGATAATGTTGACATGTAAAGCCGGTCTCAAACGAGCCATGTACCGTAAAATCTGCATCAACGTTTGATATCCACAATACTTTGTCTATTCTGTATTAATGTTTTCATGTATCTGTGTTCCAAAGCCTTTGGTCCTAAATTACAGACGGAAACGTTATAATAATGTCAACATGAAATAGATAATTGATCGAACAACAGCTTTCCGTTTGGTATATTTTAAATAAATATAACGACTCCGAATCTGGTATCGGACACATGTTTTTGTGCGACGCCACCTTAATCCCATGCAATACGGCGAAATGTTCTTAATATTGTATCTGGCTATCATCAGACAATATTAATCACCTTAGTAATAAACACTAGAAATTATTTAACATTTTAAGTGCCACAGAGCTTACTTAAGCTGCCAAAAAACTCCTGTATATAGCAGGACATCATTCGTACTGAAAGGATTAACGTTGCCGTTCGAAACTCGACTGAAAAGAGCCAGTGTGACTAGGTCATAAGATAATAGGAGCAAACATATTTGTCATCTTACTGTGTTTATTCTTCGTTAAATGCCATGTCCTGCCTTCCTAAGATCATATTATTTTTGTTTTCTATAATTAATGAAAACAACAAAACTTAACCCACCAACAAATTTGTAACTTTAGTATGTTATGTTATGCTATAAAATGATCATCGTTTATAATTATATAAGCACTATAATGTTGAAGCTGTGAAGTTGAAGACAGAATTTTGAACGTGACTATGCAATACAAATACCCTGGAATATGTACTACTATAAAATGCATGTGTGCAATATAATTATAAAAAATAAGGCTGTAACAAAATGGTACTCAATATCAGTGTGTGATATATATTCCTTCAGGGCAACTAAAGGATTTTTCACGCACGTTACACATAGTTATGATGTATAATATGTCCAATACCATTTATCTTTGAAATAAGTAATATAGTCACTAACATGCATACCTGGACATCATACTATGGAATTAAAAGATGATGATAAATGACTAGCGAAACCTCCCCCCAGAAGTGTAGCCTATCACAAGTGTGTTTGTGTATCATAATTGTTATTCAATTGACTTTACAGCCAGTATATTCCTTCGACTGTAATTTGCGTCGTAAAACATGTTCATACCTAAGGTCATTCTTATTAGTTAATCTTTCGAATACATCTAGCCTGTCGCACTTGACACATTGCATCATAGGGAAAAATACAACATTAAAACAAATGTTTGTGCGAGAATCTAGCCTTGAAGATAAGCAGATAGTCCATTATCCCTAAAAGCAAGTTAATATATTGCTACGAATGTTTCTATATTTATTAATATTGATCATTATTGCATTCAATTTCAGCTTAACTAGCAAGCAGACGGGAAAGAACAAATGGTGTGCAATATGGCCACTGAAAGAACAACGATGGGGAAATCTCCTTACACATGACTCGCTAGCCACTCTACTCTCCCGCTTCTGATGTACGCTTCGATCCTCCGCTGATAGAGTTAGATGCTAGGAGCGTATTACATCTATATGTTAATGTGGGAGGGTTGAGGAGGCCGTCTGCGCGTCTCAGGGGTAAGCACAGGTAAACAAATTGGTCCGTAAACAACGAAAACCTGACTGGAAGTTTGGGTCCCGGTGGATTGACGGACGTAATTGCAGTCTTCAGTAAGGTGGTTATAGCTTACTGATGAATTGACTTGTTAAGACTTTTCTAGTGCACCAGGAAATTTTGAGCCGACAGCCTGGTCATACAATTTTAAACCTATGAATTCACCAGTACTGTACTTTTTATGCCAAAGGTAATGTTTTGTTCATAGTACAGACAAATTTCCAGCTATAAAATATGTTAGAACTTCATTTACCCACATCAATAATTAAATACATGATGAAATTCGTAAGGTTTTTGCTATGGCAGGTCATTGATTGATTAACCAATGATGCTCTTCCTTTTGGAAACAATGCAAGTTTTTCATTATGAGTTTATAAAAAAACATGTGGTACAAAATCTGTAAATTATTTAAATCATATTTAGTATTAATTACTTTGCCTTTCTCTTTAAAAGTCTATCCATAATCCGCGCTAATCCTCGAATGACTATTATTTTTTTGTTTCCATTGCAATACAAATACATACACAAAGTAATGAATTTCCCCTTCATGCTTGATAGGCTTGTCTGCCTATGATGTGGTTTATATTTCTGTTTTATGTATAAATACCGGTTCACACTTTTTGTTTACTTATTTACTAAATAGGGACCGGAAACAGACTCACTGACGCAAAAGTTATATCATACCTGCAAATCTAACTGTTGCAGCCATAAAAAAAGAAAAATTGGTCTGATTTTCTTCTTCTGGATATCTCTACTGCAACAGAAGGATTATGATGTTGAAGTTAAGTAACTATAACATTTGTCTGTCTATTTCAACTAAAATATCTGATATTACGCTAATGCGATATACTTAATGAACATATTGTAAACAACGGCAAAAACATTAAAGCAGAGTGTACGATTTTTCCGTGCTCCTAATTATATATACAGTTTATACAGTCAGAGTCAATTTGCAGCCCACTGGTACAAACACACGGGCTGAAGAAGAATACACTTTAAAATTACTTGACATACAGGTGTACATTTTTATTTCACAAATGGTGAATCGCAAGAATAAGCAACGAACGAAAAAAAAAAAAAACACTAGCGAATGTGAATTAAGACAAGCCAGGAAGCGGACGCAGTAAATAATTATATTAAAGGGATTATTAGTTAAACACTTATAAAGCCGTTGTCGGGAAGATACGAACACCTCCAAATAACAAAAACGATGAGCTTTAATTAGCGAATCCATATAATTTGATTTTGCGGTTCCAGTAGTGTATCCACAGTTCACCAGTGTATCATCATGTGGTCAGCGAGGCCCTAGTGAATGAATCTAATGCCGGTATCACACGAGAGCTTTTTTAGTCAACATTCGATGCTCAAAAGATTTCTGGCAACATTTTCGGAATATTTTGCACTGGTATTGGAAACTAGACTGATGATAGATGAATTTAGGTGGCCGAAATACTTAAAATGTTGACCTCATAAGCTGCCATACCAGTGTTGAGGGAAAAAGCGTTGGTGTGATAGTGGCTTAACTTGTAAATGACGGGGGACGAAGATGTTACGACCGAATACTGTATATACCGGTATGTGAGATAACAGGAAATTTAGGGGGCGGGTGCCCAACCCCGAAAAGGGTTGAAATAGGGGAGCTATCCCCCGCCAAAGGCGGCTTTCTAGGGCCTTTCCTAGCTGATGATGAGAGGATTGGGTTCTAGTCATGTGGTGATGGGCTGGTCTATCAGAGTGAGAACTGAGCGATCTCTGCCATACCCATAGCTTACTCTGACTGTTCCTTTTACTTATATATTTTCTAGATCTCAAGTGACGGCGTCTCTTGCGTGGATTGACCTCCTAATCTACCAAGATTGGAAGCCAAAGCGTCACATCTTTCCTTTGCCCCTCAACTTTCTCTTCATAATTGCTGAGGGGCACAGGGCCCTGGGTGGGGCTTTGGTTTCCCGGGCGTTTCCGCGCCCTCCTCAGCTCCCCGCCATGGAGTGGCTTCGGTCACCCAGGCTTTATTGTGGTCGGCGGGGAGGGTTCTGTGGGGGTGCTCGGTTGTGGCCTTGGCCTTGCTCGGGGCCTTGGGGCTGTTCGGCCAGGCAGCTTGGGGAAAAACAACAACAACAACAACAGGAAATTTAGGAATACTGGCAAAGGCCAACATGTACACTTGCGAAAAGCAAGGACAGAACAAATATAAGATTAAACAAATAAACAACAATCAGAAAGAGTAAGATATGTGAGGTATTGGAAGCCCCAGGTATCAATGGAAAATAAAAACAATCTACTGTATATTATAAATGGTAAAAAAAAAAAAAAAAAAAAAAAAAAAAAAATATATATATATATATATATATATATATATATATATATATATATATATATATATATATATATAATCGGAGAAGAACAAAAGACAAGCTAACATAATGTAATATATACAGTATAATAATGTGAATACAAGACGTGAGTAGAGGTAAACGAGGCCATGGTAAACGGGGCCTTTGAAGTGTAAATGTCCAGGAGAAGATGATGTTATGGAGTCAATAATTATATGTGTGTGAGAAAAAGTATATTGAGGAATTCTAGTTATGAAACCTGCATAAGTATGATCAGTTAGTGAAGAGAAAAGACGATCATAACCAGAAGATAAAGTAAATGAGGGTGTAGGACGAGACGAGCCAAATAATAAAGTATGAAGCTACTTAATGTTAAAGCACAAATACCACTGCGACCAAACCTAATTTAATATAGATGGGTGTGAATAAAGACGCGGGGCCACAGTGAGAGAATCTGACTTGTAGATAGAAGTAAAGGAGTATAACTTAAGGGGAGGTTTTTAGTTTGGTCTCTAGATATCCATCAAGCTTAAGATTACACCCCCTTGAGCCCCTTTCAAGATAAATTTGTACATTTTTCGGTAGAAAAATGTCCCGGCTGAAAGCCGGTTCCTCTTAAATTACAGGCTCGCTATCGCTCGCCAGGATAAAATCGATCCCTAAATGGCACGAAAGGTCTTAAGTGACATAAATGGGGTGAACATTCTTAAAATCGCCAAACTAATGGGGCGAACGTCTTAAAATCTCAAAAGCAATGAGGCTAAACATGAGGGAGAAAGGGGTCGACAAAAATCCCTCAAGTGGAAATCTCCCCTTAAGAGCAATATGATAAATAGGACGAAACACAAATGCAGAAAACCTATACACTAGCAAGCAAAAGATAAAATAGATAGCGTAAAATACATATCAATAAAATAGATGGCGTAAAATACATATCAATAAAATAGATAGCGTAAAATACATATCAATAAAATAGATAGCGTAAAATACATATCAATAAAATAGATAGCGTAAAATACATATCAATAAAATACATATCAATAAAATAGATAGCGTAAAATACATATCAATAAAATAGATAGCGTAAAATACATATCAATAAAATAGATGGCGTAAAATACATATCAATAAAATAGATAGCGTAAAATACATATCAATAAAATACATATCAATAGAGAAGCACAAGGAATCCATAGTAAAAGCAACAGGTTTAACCCCTTCTGTACCGGTGATGTACTTTTTATTATATTCTGTCAACTATTAGAAGAAGTGAGGGATAAGCCTTTACAACGGCACCTCGTATAGCTACTTTCAATGTAAGGGGAGGCATAGCGAGAACATCTGACTTTTAGATGACCGAGGGATGAGAAGATGTTGGAAATTCAATTTATAAATGGGGAATTGAAGTAATTTATGGTGTGCAAGATTAAATATATTATAAATGGAGGAAGAGTAAGTTTATATAGAAAACCAAACAAGTTATATAAATACATAGTGTTGCGCAATGGAAGCACTGGAAAAGACGAGTAAAACAAATATCTTATGGAATTTGAGTTTTACAAAAAGAAGAAAAAAGAACAAACAAAAAAAGAATATATAGATATATAATGTATACATTATACTATATATATATATATATATATATATATATATATATATATATATATATGCAAACCAAAAATATAATAGATGGGTGAGTTAACGAGGCGTGAGTGTATGTAAACGAGCAGATAGTGAGATAATTTAGCTTGTATATGACCGGGGAATGAATATGGTAGGGATTAAATAGGTGATGGTTATTGAAAGTTACTGAGTGAATGCAACTTCAAAATATACAAATGAATCATGAGTACAGAAATCCAAACTACTCCAAAATTCGTGTTGAAAGTAATGGTGGGTATAAGAAATGTGATGAAAAGGAAGAATTGGTGAAGAAGAGTAAATAAACTAAACTAAAATAAAAGAAAAACAAGCATGAGGTACTGGTATACAAATTAGCGATACATGTAAAAAGGAAGACTAAACTAAAACACAAATTTAAATACATGGGTATGTTAAAAAGGCGTGAGCGGAGGTAAGCGAGTCCATAGTGAGGGAATTTGACTTGGAGATGACCGGAGGATGGAGATGTTATGGATTCAATGGGTGATGGGTAGGCTTAGTTGGGTGTCAGGGGGGGCGAAGGTGGAGACGAGGGTCATATGTTAGTTAGGGTGTGGGTGGGGTGAGAGTTGTGGGCATGTGTGTGGGGGTATGGGTATGGGAAAAGGTGTGGGTCTGTGCTAGAGGTGTGGATGTGGGAAGGTGTGAGTTTGGACTAGAAAAGTGGGTTTGAGACAGAAGAGTGGGTTTGGAATAGAAGCGTTGAATTGGAATAGAAGAGTGGGGTCCGGATTGCGGAGTGGGATATGGTGGAATATGTGGAAATGGGGTGGTAGTGAGTGTGTATAGAGAATGTGAGAGTGTAGGAGAGAACATAATTATGGGAGGTGGTTAGTAATATGGGAGGAGGAGGGGAGACTAGTCTAGATGTGGGGATTGTAGGAGGGGGAAGAGAGAGGGGGGAGCCTCATCTGTCAGCTGGAACATGAGTGTGGGGAGGGGTGGGGGGGTGGGGGGCTGAGGAGGTGTTGGGAGGGGGACTTGTATGCGTGACTCCAGAAATTGTGTTTTTAAGAGAGAGTTACTTGGAGTTACATGGAATAGTATCTCAAAGACATAGCGGTCCATTCCACGGAGATAATTAGGAGGAAAAGAAAGATACGCGGAATGAAGTAACACAGCAACAAGTGTGACAAATATTATACCAGCCATTTCATAAACAAAAAATCCACTGACAAGTACAGGTAGTTACCACCTTGGAGGGAAAATTACTCCAAATCTTATATGTGAAAAAAACATTGCCATGGTTCATGATGAAGTTAACTATTTTGTAATAATACGTTCGCTATACTTATTATATATTTTGAAAACAAACATTTCCGTATGAATAAACAGGGAGTGGTTATTTTATGAATATTTAGTTGAGATTAGTTCAATACCTCTACAATGTTTTTTTTTTTTTTTCTACAAACCACCAACGCATTATATACCATAATCGAATACTCACCATACTGCCGAGTTCTGTGAAAATACTCGGGTAACAAACTATTCGTCCCAGTAAGGAAATCCCGTCAGCAACCACCGTTTTCACAATATTACTAGACACAGATGCGCCAACCTTCCCCGCACTGTCTTGGATACTCACTGCTGCCTGGCTACCACAAGATTCAATACCTGTCAGAAGTAGCAAAAATCGAGCTCAGTGAATGGCAACAATAACACAAACAAGCTGATTTGATATAAGAATCTGTTGCTTCCACTATCATTATACATTCTTTATCTAACAACATGTACTGTATATTCATAACCAGCATAATTTTTCGTAAGTACCATCCATGACATTCATTAATTACACATTCAACATATTCAAGCATTTTATTTTATGATCACAACTGGTCGCCACTAATGACAGCGAGACGAGTGATGCTTCACAGGATTCAGTCACTGGTCGAATCAAATGAACAAAGCAATTGCAAAAGTACGCGGTAAACACACGTTCTAGAAAAGTGTGCTTTATTCCGTTTGATTACTCACTCTTTTTGCTAGATTTCCTATCTGAATATGCATAATATATAAAATTAGTAGGTATGTATTATGTATGTAGACGCTCAGGCAAATACTCCATAGCTGGGGGTGGGGGTGGTAAGTACAAAAGTAATTATATCGCAACATGATTGCCCATGAAAATGACTTGATCAGTGTATCAATTATAAACTTAGGCCTCTATTTTGGCGATTGAAACAATAGCATATGCCAATAATTATGTAAATGTGTATTTTTCTGCAGCTTAACGTTATTATTATTATTATTATTATATTGCATTCTATCTTTCGTAAATGTAGTGTCACATAAACGAATTTTCCGGCAAATGTTAATGGGTATTTTTTTTTTTTTGGGGGGGGGGGTTTCATTTTCAATAAATTTCTTATGCATTGGCATCGGATATTAAAGTAGTCTAAAATTAGACAATTTTAGGATATATAATTATATAGTATATATATATATATAATAATTATATATACACACACACACATTTTCTTAGCTGCTAGACCAGAACGGCTCAACAAATTTGCCAGAAAAGGCAATCGTGTGCTAGGCTTAACTCACATAATTCCTTATGAATATACAGTAGAGTAACTCAATTTAATTCCTATACACAGATTAATGTGTACAGTACCCTCTAAAACATAAATCCTGGTCCAATAAAAATTCTCCATCAGCAAAATGAACCTCCGAAATGAACATACTATGAATAATGAATTAATGTGAAGATTCGTTTCAGTTCCGGGTAGCTTCAAAAACGTAAGGCAACGATTTATCTACTAGGGTGTACCAAAGTCGCCAATGAATAGTCCTAAGAATAAACTAAAACACCTCTAGATAGGGACAAGGCTATAGTTGGTTATACTTCAGCTGATGGTAAATAGAATCCCTTAGCAACTGATATCTCGAGACTCAATGGAAATATATGAAACCAATATGTATACCAAACATTCACCAATAACATCATATTTCGGTGCACAATCTCTGTAATAGCCGAGGAATCATGATAAGGACGTGCCAATTTACCTTCAGCCGAAATGAGACGGACTATAGTGAAGATGTTAATAGAGTGTTCAGATGGTGTTTCGGAACGTGTCGGTGTTGGCTGGTCATGACGGATGGACGCTCATCTGTCTAAGGTGTGGGTGGATGGATAGAAGGATGGGCTGGAGGAGAAGAAGAATACAGAGTGAGGGAAGGGTGAAAGGAGGAGGGGGCGAAGTAGAACAAAAAGTGGGGGAAGGGAGGGAGGGGAATACAAATATAGAGTGGAGGGAAGGGAGGTGGTAGAAGCAGAATACAGAGTGGGGGAAAAGAGAGGCGGAGAATTAGAATATAATAAAAAAGGCTAATGAGAAGTAGTGTGTGCTCAGTGGATGATCAGTATTCGGAGGAGTTGGGTATAATTAGGCTAGGTAGACGAAGAAGAAGAAACATTAGAATTGACGGAGGGAATATAAATTGGAAGGAACTCGGAGGAAGAATAGAATGTACAAGAGGAAATAGAGGTAAGGAAGGGGAGCGAGAGATATGGCGGGAGAAAGGATGGGAATATGAGGAGGAATGGGAGGAGCTCGAGAAAAAGGAGGACAATAAGAGAGATGTTAAGGGGAGGTATATTGTTTGCCTGGACCCTCTTCTCCCTCATATTTCTCCCCATACGTTTTGAGATTTTAATACGTTCACCCCATTAGTTTGTAGATTTTAAGGCCTTTCGCCTTATTTCTTCGCCAATATTAAGACTTGTCTTGCCATTTAGGTGTCGAATTTGTCTTGGCGAGCGATAGAAAGCCTGTCATTTTGGAGAAATCGGCGTTTGGCCGGGACATTTTTCTACCGAAAAATGTACAAACTAATCTCGAAGGGGGATCTTGAGGATGTTTTTCTTAAAGCTTGATGGAGGCCTACGGAGGAAACTAAAATACTAACAAATAACAAAATAAACAAATGAATAACACCAACCGCCTTAAGAGAGTGTTCATACGGTGTCTTGGGCCTTGTCGCAGTTGGCTTGTCGTGACGGATGGACACTCATCTGTCTAGAGTTTGTCTGTAGGGATAGGCGATGGAGACACGACTGGTGCCAGGCATCGGGTGTGAAGGGAAGAGTAGAGGCGAAGGAGATAGAGGAGAAGGGGACAATTAGTGGAAATACAAGTAGAAGGAAAGATGAAATGAGAAAAGAGAGGGATAGACACGGGTGAATGGACTGGAGAAAGGAAATGGAACAGGGTGTGATGGAGGGAACGATACAGTATGTCAATATAGATAGCGACCCTTTCAGTATGCCAGTGAAAACCTCAAATACCCAGCCAGGTGGATGAGAACACTGCATAGGACAGATTATACACCGTGTCTTGCCTATATCTGAATTTAGCTATATGTTTTATAATGGAAACGATGTAAATACCAACCACTGAAGCAAGTAAAGAGGTGAAAACAAGCTTCTTAATAATGAAAGGATGGATACAAGGACGAACGTGAGAACAGGCCCCATAAAGAAGAAACGAGTGTGGAAAGTCGAAGGTAAGAACAGCCACTATAAAGATTAAACGAGGGATATGCAAGTCAGAAGAGGTGATGAGGGCAAAACTATGAGGCGTCATAATACTTTGACAATCTATTTAAGTATTTATACAAAGTGCTATTAAGGTAATACAGACTTATATACATAAACAAGGAAAGTACTAAAGCATATGCCCCATGGTGATAGCACCAGTAAAGATAGGCAGAATAGGCGATGAAAGCAGAGAGAATCACGTAACCGTACCTCAAATTTATACAGGTACTTATAAAACTAGGAAAACATTTTGAGAATATGTTCCATAAAGATACAACAGAAGTTGCAAGGAAGATGAGATGACGAGAATAAATTGCACACAACACCATCACTACACCTTTAAGTAATTCGTTTTTTATGTTATTGCCACTCGTCAGACGAACACAGAAGGCAAGGTGAGAACAAAATTCATAATGATGAAACTAAAGATGTACGGAAGAAAATGTGGCGCTGACGGCATATTACACATACCCTATTATACCATGTACATTATACAGGTAAATATTTATGGGTATGTAAGAAGTTCAACGAGAATTACACACACCATATTATTACACGAAGATCTCATAAAACTAAAACAAGAGGTGCCAGAATGGAAAGGAGATGATGAAAGCAGAATATGAAGCACACCGCCACTGCACCTAACTATCTTTTGTCTGTGTATGCAAAACACGGGGATAAAACGCACGATATTATTACACGAACAAGGTGATAACAAGCACTATAAATGTCAAGGAAGAGATGTAAGTTAGAAGATGCTGGACGTAAGGAAACATATGGTGATGAAGGATGACAATGCACCACATTACCGCTACATCTTGAATAAATTAAAGGGGACTATTATTTGTTATGTGTATGAAGGAGACAAAAGGCAAAGTTGCCTGTAACAAGTGTC
>JBAKBP010003799.1:72299-146656 GCA_037953745.1 Lithodes maja | reverse complement strand
CTTGGTGTCTCCTTTTTTCTTCTGCTCTCACTTGGAAGGACCATATTACCAGTCTTGCTAAGGCAGCCTCCCAGAAGCTGGGTGTGCTCAACCGCCTCAGGGGGTTCTTACCCCTGCATAGCTTCTTGCTCTGTACAGGGGCACAGTGCGTTCTTGTATTGAGTATTGTTCACGTGTGTGGGGAGGATCCTCTCACACCGCACTTTTAGACAAAGTCAAAAGGAGGCCTTTCGTATCATTAATTCCCGCCCACTCATCACTCTCTGCAAACTCTCTCTTCGCCGCAATGTTGCATCTCTCTCGCTATTCTATCGCTACTACAATAATCTGTGCTCCTCAGAGCTCTCCCAGTGTATACCACCTCCTCTACGTAGGGTACATGGTACCCGTCTTGCAACACAATCCCACCCCTACTCAGTGCAACTCTCCAACCCAAGAGTGAAACGTTTCTCTCAGTCTTTCTTCTATTCAACAGCTGAGCTCTGGAACTCTCTCCCAGAATCAGTCTTTCCCTCCTCCTATGACTTAAATTGCTTCAAACTCAGTGTGTCCAGACATTTTGACACGAACATCCCTTGATTTTGGCCCTGTCATTTTTCAACTATGGGGGAGGCACTCGCTACAGGCAGTTCTGCCTTTTATCTCCCTCACTCACATAGAAAAAGAAAAAAAAACATTCACAACACCGCTCTCCCTCCTTACCATCCAAACACAAGAGAACAACACAAATAAACAACATAACGTACACTATACACAACAAAACCATAATAACAACCTGATCACAACACCAACACTCACAACACCTCTCTCTCTCCCTTCCTCCCTCTGCCTAACTCGTCAAGGCATATTTAGAAAGTCACCCGGACACTGGTATATATATTCTGCTCTCCTTCTTTCCTTTGCCCTTCCCTCCTTCTCCTGCCACTCCTTCATCTCCCTGCTTTCTCTCTTGTTTTCTATTATTATCTTTATCCAGTTCTTCGTGTTATAGAGTAGTTTATTTTATTTTGATCTAACGCTGAACATACTCCATCCCTCCTTCTTTTCCTTTGCCCTTCCCTCCTTCTCCTGCCACTCCTTCATCTCCCTGCTTTCTCTCTTGTTTTCTATTATTATCTTTATCCAGTTCTTCGTGTTTATAGAGTAGTTTATTTTATTTTTATCTAACGCTGAACATACTCCATCCCTCCTTCTTTCCTTTGCCCTTCCCTCCTTCTCCTGCCACTCCTTCATCTCCCTGCTTTCTCTCTTGTTTTCTATTATTATCTTTATCCAGTTCTTCGTGTTATAGAGTAGTTTATTTTATTTTTATCTAACGCTGAACATACTCCATCCCTCCTTCTTTCCCTTGCCCTTCCCTCCTTTTCCTGCCACTCCTTCATCTCCTTGCTTTCTGTCTTGTTTTCTATTAATATATATATATATATATCAAATTCTTCTTATTACAGATCAATAGTGTTATCTTACGTTGCATATTTACCTGCACTTCTTCTTTCCTTTGCCTTACCCTGCTACCCCTGCCACGCATTAATATTCCTATTATTGTTCTATTTTTGTTTGTGTTTGTATAATATCTACCCAATCCTCCTCATTATAGCCTTTTTCGTTTTGTTAACCTTCCACTGTATATTTGTCTGCACTTATTTCCTGTGCCCTTCCCTCCTTTCTGCCACTCCGTTCACCTTCCTGTCCTCCTTCGTACTCTCTCAATTTCTATTGTTATAGCTTTTGTATTTATATTATTCATAGTATGTTGTTCAGTGTTTGTCATATGCCTGTTTGTTTATTATACACCATTTTTCAAGCTAGAGAGATGAGCATTTCCATGATTAATTACTGTTATTTGTTTTTGCACGGGAAACGCCAGGTAGCCCTGCTAGCCTTACATAATTATGGTTGATACATCTTGTCTCTGTTTTATATCTAGTTACCATTTCTTAACATCCTTACATTCTTTAGCCAAGCTATATATGTTTGCCTTATCCAGTTTCCATTATATATATATTGTAAATGTAGCCACTCATTTTGCGCTTTGTAACTTACACTTCATATTGTTATAAGCTTATGTTTTCATTTTGTTTTTTACTGACGTTTGATCTTATTAATCCTCAACACACTTCCCTTTAGTGGTCATTTCCACACTTGAAGCGAATATATACGACCACTTCTACCCTCATAATCCCACAAGCCTGATCTTACAGCTTCTGAAAAATATATTTAGAGTATATGAATTATGTCACGTAGGGAGTGTGGGTCAGGCGCCAGTTGGACTAGATAATAGCCCGAAAGGTGCCCAGCCCGGGGAGCCAGTGCATATTATGAAGGGCCATGTATGGAAGTGATGTGGGCAGGCATTGTGGTGCGCTCCGCTGCGTGTCTGCCTGCTTTTACCGGAACCTCTCCGGGAGGCCTGGGACCTGGGAGTCTTTTGCTGGGGATCCCAAATGGGTCTTGGTGTCTGGGTCTTCTCATGGACGACCTAGATTATGTCTGATGTTGTATTTATATTATATTATGTTGCTTCTGTTCAACCTCTGTCTCGAGTCGGCCACCCCCACCAGAGTACATATATACATACATACATACATACATACATACATACATACATTATAACCTACCTTCTGTTTAGTGGCTAATATCAGTGCAAAATCATCAACAAATGTAGCCGGAATATAGTTGTTATATAAAAATTGTCGAAGAACCTCATTGTGTAATTTCGTCTCTACATGCTTTCCTGAGTAAGTATTTTCTCCCGTTCGATCTGTTGTTACCATTATTATTATTATTATTATTATTATTATATATATATATTATATATATATATATATATTTTTTAAATGTTACATTTAAGGGGAGATTTCCACTTGAGGGATTTTTTTCTTGACCCCTTTTTCCGTCATGTTTAGCCCGATTGCTTTTAAGATTTTAAGACGTTCGCCCCATTATTTTGTCGATTTTAAGAACTTTCGCTCCCTTTCTGTCAATGTTAAGACCTTTCATTCCGTTATGGTGTCGATTTTTTCCTGGCGAGCGATAGCGAGCCTGTAATTTAAGAGGAACCGGCCTTCGGCCGAGACATTTTTCTACCGAAAAATGTACAAATATATCTTGTAAGGAGGTCAAGGGGGAGTAATTTTAAGCTTGTTGGAGGTCTAGGGAACAAACTAAATACCCCCCCTTAATAGCATAAGTGCTTTGTAATTATTTTCGTCATTCTTGCTCCTTGTTGATCTCTTTCACATCTTGCTTCCCTTGGCCACTAAGTTTGGCTTGATCTAGTTCCCGTTATTACGTATATGTCTTGTTGTTGTTGTAGCTGTTTTTGCCTCTATGATAGCCTTCAGCTGGCACTCCCTCACCCACCCGCCTTCCTTAGCCACTCCTCTTTAGCTTTCTCATTTTGTTTTGATTCTTACTTGATCCTCTATTCCCACCATACTGTTTATTTGTTTCTTGTTATAGCTCTCTTACTTTTCTGCACTCCGTTTTAGCTTCCCAGTTCCCGTTATTATAGCTGGATTGTAGTTTAGCTTCCCAGTTCCCGTTATTATAGCTGGATGTATTTTAGCTTCCCAGTTCCCGTTATTATAGCTGGATGTATTTTAGCTTCCCAGTTCCCGTTATTATAGCTGGATGTATTTTAGCTTCCCAGTTCCCGTCATTATAGCTGGATGTATTTTAGCTTCCCAGTTCCCGTTATTATAGCTGGATGTATTTTAGCTTCCCAGTTCCCGTTATTATAGCTGGATGTATTTTAGCTTCCAGTTCCCGTTATTATAGCTGGATGTATTTTAGCTTCCCAGTTCCCGTTATTATAGCTGGATGTATTTTAGCTTCCCAGTTCCCGTTATTATAGCTGGATGTATTTAGCTTCCCAGTTCCCGTTATTATAGCTGGATGTATTTTAGCTTCCCAGTTCCCGTTATTATAGCTGGATGTATTTTAGCTTCCAGTTCCCGTTATTATAGCTGGATGTATTTTGTATTCTACGTACGATCCGAGAAATGTTACCTGTAAATGTTGACCATTGAATGTTGGGCAACAACAATCGCCATGTGATAAGTCTTTATCATTCACTCCTTCAGTACGAGGATACCAATGTTCATAATATTATTGTCTAGCTATTATTAGACGATTTAATTCAGTTTCGAACAAAACCACAGTACTTATAGGTAATATCCATGAAAGGTAAATGGTGTAAAGGTTAAAGTGTTTAAGTTCAGTATGTGTTATCCCAGGTTCGAAGCCCGGGAGTATCACATAATTTCATTTGACGGTATTTGGTGTTGGGAGTTAAATTAGTTAATGTTTATATTATTTCATTCAGATAGTTCATACCGCTCAATATCCCGGAGGACATTGCGGAGTTGAATTAAGGGGGGTGACCTGTTTTTGTTCTGTCCTTCTCTATCTTTCTCTGGCTTGTATCCATTTGGCCCCAATCAGCCTACTGTTTTAAGACGTTTATCCCCATCCAGGTGTCAATTTCTTACTGGTGAGCGGGTAGCGAGCCAGCATATTTTTTATTTTTGTTTGACAGCAGGCTAAATTTGTAAATTTTTCGATAGAAAAATTTCTCCGGCGAAGCCGGATTTCTTCATATAATGCTGGCTCGCTATCGCTCGCCAGGAAGAAATCTGACACCTAGATGGGGATAAACGTCTTAAAATAGTTGGCTGAATGGGGCCGAATAGATACAAGCCAGAGAAAGAGAGAAAAGTACAGAAATAACAAAAAGCAGGTCACCCCTCTTAAATTGTATAATGTTGACCGATTGATAATGAGGACGCGTATCTACATTATTTGGTGGCTAACATATGACGATTGATAATGAGGACGCGTATCTACATTATTTGTTGGCTAACATATGACCATTCTAGACAGATTAGTAAGTATCCGAGCGAAACTATGAGGTTAACAAATTTCTAAAACAAAAAAAAAACTAGGCTGCCTTCAAGGGCTTCCAAAATTAATACAATAGTGTACTGATAAACACATAATTATAAGGAAGGCCAGCCCCATCATATACTGAAATAGCTAACCCTTTTTTAGTATAATAGGTAGCGCCAACGAACTTGACAATAATCTTGACCCCCTTAACTTCTTATAACTCGAAATTAATAAAAGCAATCGGGCTGACGTTTCCATCATTTGGGAAGAGTCCACCAGGAAATGGGTGTGGATATTTACAGCCAGTTTGCTCTGGGCCCTTTTGAGTTACAGAGAGGTCAGGGGTCAAGATTATTGTCAAGTTCGTTGGCGCTACCTATAGGAAGCCTTCACATTATTTTGCATAGCATTAGACGATTTTACTCAACAATGCTAACCAGGAATATTAGGAGTCGGGTATATCAATTAACCACTTGCGAGAGGCGGGTACCCGACCCCGAAAGGGGTTGAAATAGGGGAGCTATCCCCCCGCCAAAGGCGGCTTTCTAGGGCCTTTCCTAGCTGATGCTGAGAGGATTGGGTTCTAGTCATGTGGTGATGGGCTGGTCTATCAGAGTGAGAACTGAGCGATCTCTGCCATACCCATAGCTTACTCTGACTGTTCCTTTAACTTATATATTTTCTAGATCTCAAGTGACGGCGTCTTTTCCATGGATTGACCTCCCAATCTACCAAGATTGGAAGCCAAAGCGTCACATTTTTCCCTTGCCCCTCAACTTTCTCTTAATAATTGCTGAGGGGCACAGGGCCCTGGGTGGGGCTTTGGTTTCCCGGGCGTTTCTGCACCCTCCTCAGCTCCCCGCCATGGAGTGGCTTTGGTCACCCAGGCTTTATTGTGGTCGGCAGGGAGGCTTCTGTGGGGGCGCTCGGTTATGGCCTTGGAATTGCTCGGGGCCTTGGGGCCTGTTCGGCCAGGCAGCTTGGGGAACAACAACAACAACAACAACCACTTGCGAGTTTCAGGCTATAAGGAAGTTGGAGCTGTAGACATCGATATTTAGCAGAATTACCAGCGTAGACATCGATATTTAGCAGAATTACCAGCTAAAATACGGTTCTAGTGCATTCATAAATACATAAAATCAACTTCAACATACTTTCTATCCATCAGAAACCTACATTAATATTGTATTTCTGTCTATTATCGATGTTCACGGCTCCAACTTCCTTCTAGCCTCAAACTCACAAGTGGTCAAATGATGTCCTTTCTAAGCTGAATATAATCGCCTGATGATAACCAGAATAATGGGAAGAAGAGCCTTATCGTTCACTGCAAGGGTTAAGGGGGCCCACCTCGCTTTTTGTCTCTTTCTCTCCCTCTCTCTTTGGCTTGTATCCATTCGGCCCTATTCAGCCTACTGTTTTAAGACGTTTACCCCCATCCAGGTGTCAATCTTTTCCTGGCGAGCGGTAGCGAGCCATCATATATATGTTTTTGTTTCGACAGCAAGCTAGATTTGTACATTTTTCGATAGAAAAATTTCGGATTTCTCCATACAATGCTGGCTCGCTATCGCTCGCCAGGAAGAAATCGACACCTGGATTTAGATAAACGTCTTAAAACAGTTGGCTGAATGGGGAAAAAGAGAAAAGGAGAGCAGGATACAAAAAAGGAGAGCAGGATAAAAAAAAAAAGCAGGTGACCCCCCTTAATAGGAACACAAGTAGGAGGTGTACGTCCGGGTCCAGCTTTACCTTCCGTACCCATTCATTTCCTGGACGACCCCATGTGTGTGTGTGTGTGTGTGTGTGTGTGTGTGTGTGTGTGTGTGTGTGTGTGTGTGTGTGTGTGTGCGCGCGCGCGCGCGCCCCGGCACTCCTGTAACCTACTCCAGTTTTATGACACTCATCCCGCTGTCCTGTCCGGTAGAAGTATATTTAGTTGTTTAATAACTTTGTCTGGTAATATATTGATTACACTTTTTACTTAACAATTTATATATTTAGTTTACTTATATAATTACTGTATGTATGCTTATATCGATCGAATTGCCTTTATGTATCATCCTCACTCTCTCCTCTCTCTCTGTCTCTCTCTCTCTCTCTGTCTCTCTCGCTCTCTCTCTCTCGCTCTCTCTCTCTCTCTCTCTCTCTCTCTCTCTCTCTCTCTCTCTCTCGCTCTCTCTCTCTCCTCTCTCTCTCTCTCTCTCTCTCTCTCTCTCTCTCTCTCTCTCTCTCTCTCTCTCTCTCTCTCTCTCTCTCGCTCTCTCTCTCTCTCTCTCTCTCTCTCTCGCTCTCTCTCTCTCTCTCTCTCTCTCTCTCTCTTGAACTGTAGGCTACACTCCGGACAGGTCATTACAAGCCGTATGTAAATCAGGGTAGACAAACTGGTCGATAGCCAATTATGCTCACAGGGGTGGGAATGTCAAGATGGGATGGTGGTAGTTGTGGTTGAAGTGGTGGTAGTGGTAGTTGTGGTTCTAGGTGTGTTAGTTATGGTTGAAGGGGTGGTGGTTGTGGTTGAAGGGGTGGTTTTTGTGGTTGAAGGGGTGGTAGTTGTGGTTGAAGGGGTGGTAGTTGTGGTTGAAGGGGTAGTAGTTGTGGTTGAAGGAGTGATAGTTGTGGTAATGGTACTGGTGGTGGTGGTAGCTGTGGGGGTGGCGATAGTTTTGGTGGAAAGGATGGAAGTTGTGGTTGTAGTGGTAGTTGTAAGTATAATTTGAGGTTGTGGTGGTAGTTGTTGTAGTGGTAGTGGTGATAGTTTTGATACGGGTAATGGTGGTAGCAGTTGTGGTAGTAGTTGTGATAGTAGTGATGGTACTGGTGGTTGTAGATATTATTTAAGGTACGTTGCTGTGGTAGTATTAGTGATAGTTATGGGAGGGGTGATGGAGATAGTAGTTGTGGTAATAACTGTGATTGAAATGGTAGGAATTATGTTGTGAAGGTAACATATTATAATGGTTGTTGTCGTAGTGAAGTTAGTGATAGTTTTGGTAGATTGGGTAGTTTTCCTTGCCATGATAATTGTGATAAATATTTAAGTCATCGAACAACTGACTCACTTATTTGCATTCATATACTGTTTTAGCTAAATATCTCCTACACTTAACTTATCTCCTACACTTTATTGACTTTATGCTTGACAACTTTATTTACTACACGAATAAAATCATCATTCAATGATGATTAAATTGCAAGGTTTCAAGCTTATCAACAAATATAGATGCATACAAAAAATAATCTCACAGGCCAGCTCCAGTGATCAAGTTCACTTTTCCTTTTCCAGAAACAAGTTCTCAACATTCTTCGTTTAACAAATAATCTAATTCAACCTTTCTTCTAGAACAGCCCTGGATTAAGGCGTTGCCACACGAGCATTTATCCGGCAATTTTCGATGAACAAATTATTATATCACATAATACCGAGGTTCTTTTTCGTTAGCATCTGAAACTACACTGAGAAGAGATTACGTTAGGTGGCTCAATTGTGGTAAAACTAAAGTTGTGAAGTTGACATACCAAAATTGCCCTATAAAAATTGCTCGAAAATACGTTCGTGTGACACCGCCTTTAGAGCCCGATGTTCGTCTGCGAGTATGGTGGCTTTACACACCACTTATTCCGGCAACTTTTACCCACAACTCTTATCTGGCAGCTTTATGAGATCAATTTGTGTTGTTATTCTGTTACTCATAATCACCCTTAACCCCTAATATAGCGGGGACGTCTTATTAATTTTTTTCTAGCTACATTTGGACGAGTTTATGAAGATTAGGAAGGATATATCATATTTAAAGAATTAATTGAGATAGTCTGTAGATTTGTAATTGGTAGACATCCTTCCTAAGCTGAACAAATTAGTCTATTAGTTGCCAAGATATATTTAAAAGGATGTCAGCGGTAAAGAACGGGTTAATCATGAAAACATTGCCAGAAAAACGTTGCCAGGAAAACGTTGGCAGAAAAACGTTGCCAGAAAAATGTTGCCAGGAAAACGTTACCAGACAAATGTTGCCAGGAAAAACGGGGCCAGATTAACGGGGCCAGAAAAACGGTGCCAGAAAAACGTTGCGAATCCAAAGTTGCGTGAAAAAGCTCTCCCTATTTGGTCCGAGGGAGGTCTTTTTGGAACTCCCTTCTTTCGTTCCATTAGTTTGAGAGTTTAAGACGTTTCGCCATATTAGTTTGGTGAAAATAAGAAGCTTCACCCCATGTTATTCTGGTCGAGCAAAAACGAGGCTGGTTGCATTTGGCCGGGACATTTTCCTATCGAAAAATTTACAAATTTAGCTTGAAAGGGACTGGACGGGCCTTTATTTTTGGCTTGATGGAAGTTAAGGTATTATTGTTAGTTTAGGGGACAAGCTAAAAATAAATTGTTAGAATGGCAAGGCAAAACAAATTATCCTAGTAACCCCAAAAAGGTCGGATCAGAGAGTAGTAAGGCGGCATCACAGGGGTGGTTCATTTTTTTTTTTTTTCTAGCCTCCCACCGTTTTAGGCTATCACTTTTCAACACATTATCGCTTAATTTGCCTTCATATTACCTGGCAATACTGTTACAATTATGTTAATGTTGTTAATGTGATGATTTTTTGGTAGGAAGATTACTGGGTTGCATTATTACGTTCCCTTTATATTCAGGATTAAATTTGAATATATATATATATATATATATATACAGTATATATATATAATATACAGTATATATATATATATAATATATTCATTTACCATTTCATAATTGTTCTATTTCATTCTATGTTTTAATTAGATTGTGGTGCACTGATATACATGCAATAATTTGGATATTTTTTTATTGATCGATGTTAGATGTAAGAAAAAGTTGGTTTCGATATGGTTATTGCTACTTGTGTAATTATGGTTATTGCTACTTGTGTAATTATGTAAGTCCCTTGTAATTTGTGATGGTATGTTTGTGTATAAGAGAGAGAGAGAGAGAGAGAGAGAGAGAGAGAGAGAGAGAGAGAGAGAGAGAGAGAGAGAGAGAGAGAATTTCACAGTTGATTGTACAATAATATGAAGTGTTCTCCATTTGGCTTTGGTGAATTATGGCTGAGTGGACTCTCTCCTCTCTCTCTCTCTCTCTCTCTCTCTCTCTCTCTCTCTCTCTCTCTCTCTCTCTCTCTCTCTCTCTCTCTTATATTTGACTATCTAACTGTGTACATTATTCATTTATTTACTATGTGTGCGCGTGCATTGGCTTGAAATCTATTGCTGCATGCGTTTAACCATGAACGTCCATTATATAGTTTACTTATCAATTAAAAACACTGGCATTACAAGATGTGAGCTTAATATACTGTAAAAAGAGACAAGAAATCCTCCAAATGTTCCTTTATCTGCACTATATTGCCTCAAGCAGTGATTCTGATATATGTATATGGGGGAGATTGTAGACACCAATCGAGAGCAATACCCAGGGGACGCCACACAGGCATATGATAAGGAGTTGCTGGAACTTCTGTTTCATTTATCTGGTATCCCCTACTGTTTCTATTCGTGCCTCACCTACACAGAGAGTAATCCAGCTAACTCTCACAAATATCTCCTACTATTCATCTCACTAGGCTACACTTGATAAGCACACCACACTTCTTTCCAACACACCTAAATTACCTCAAACATACCTTGATTTTGGCTCTCTATAATTGTTTCTACCTTGAAGGAGACACTTGTTACAGGAAGCTTTGCCATTTGTATCCTTCATTCACATAGACAAAAAAAATATATATATATATATATATATATAGATATATATATAAATATATATATATCCAACAAATATTCCAGTTCTTGCAACATCATAATCACACTCGCTAATCTTGATATATGCACAATCTCGAAACTTAGATCCAAAGTGAAACAAAAACAATCCCCACAAATTTCCTTTTCTTGCATTTTCAACGCATTCACAAATCTTCATATTTGCATTGAATCAGAAAATTTAACAAACCCAAAATAAATTTATCTCATAAATTTTCCTTTTATTTGCAACCTCATTCCATCCCGAAATCATGATATAGCCTACACATAGAGCAACCATTAAATACGTCTCCCAAATTAGCTATCCATGCATCATCTCTCCCATCGCAATCCATAATGTACATATGAATTATATATATTGAAACAAAAACGAAATACACATAAATCTCGTAAATTACTCTTACTTTGCAACATCATCCTATCACAAAACCTTGATATAAACCTTTTTTTAGTAAACAAATAAACATAAATCTCAATTAATAATCGATGAAATATATACTACATAAGTCTCTTAATGTGTGTGAATTTGTATTTTGTTGTTGTGTGTTCATTGATTTCTGTTGTGTTGTCCCTATTCTGGCTCTGTCTTGAGTCGGCCACTCCCCAAAAATAGAACAAAAAAGGAAAAGGGGGGGAAAAAAGAAGAAGGAAAAGTGTGGATTGGGCCCGAGTATATACAATATCTACATTAGTCCTACCTTGCAACATAATCCCATTAGTCCTACCTTGCAACATAATCCCATTAGTCTTCCCTTGCAACATAATCCCATTAGTCCTACCTTGCAACATAATCCCATTCACAAACCTTGGGTACGAAAAGTTGAACAAAATATGATATTATTCTCCCAAATTAACCTTTCCTTACAAAATCTTCCTATCCTGATCCTTAAGGGGGCCCACCTCGATTTTTTTTTCTCTTTCTCTCCCTCTCTCTTTGGCTTGTATCCATTCGGCCCCATTCAGCCTACTGTTTTAAGACGTTTACCCCCATCCAGGTGTTAATATTTTCCTAGTGAGCGGTAGCGAACCAGCATATATATATATATATATTTTGTTTTGAGAGCAAGCTAAATTTGTACATTTTTGGATAGAAAAATGTCTCCGGTGAAGCCGGATTTCTCCATACAATGCTGGCTCACTATCGCTCGCCAGGAAGATATCCACACCTGGATGGGGATAAACGTCTTAAAACAGTAGGCTGAATGGGGCCGAATGGATACAAGCCAGAAAAAAAAGAGAAAAGGAGAGAAACAGAAAAAAGCAGGTGACCCCTCTTAATATGCACATGAATAGAAATAATAGAGCAGCAAATCAAAGTACCGGTATATCTCCTAAATGAACCTCTCCTTGCATCATCATCCCTTGCCTTGATATGAAGTAAAGTGGGGTGGGTGCCAGTGTATAATTGCTTCACCACCAGGACTGAATTTCATCATATTCTGGTTACCATTAGACGATTTGATTTAGTTTATAATCTACCTATACGACTCAAATGGGTAAATACGATCTTGATAAACCCTTTAGTTTATAATCTACCTATACGACTCAAATGGGTAAATACGATCTTGATAAACCCTTTAGTTTATAATCTACCTATACGACTCAAATGGGTAAATACGATCTTGATAAACCCTTTAGTTTATAATCTACCTATACGACTCAAATGGGTAAATACGATCTTGATAAACCCTTTAGTTTATAATCTACCTATACGACTCAAATGGGTAAATACGATCTTGATAAACCCTTTAGTTTATAATCTACCTATACGACTCAAATGGGTAAATACGATCTTGATAAACCCCTTAGTTTATAATCTACCTATACGACTCAAATGGGTAAATACGATCTTGATAAACCCTTTAGTTTATAATCTATCGTATATTATAATCTACCTATACGACTCAAATGGGTAAATACGATCTTGATAAACCCTTTAGTTTATAATCTACCTATACGACTCAAATGGGTAAATACGATCTTGATAAACCCTTTAGTTTATAATCTACCTATACGACTCAAATGGGTAAATACGATCTTGATAAACCCTTTAGTTTATAATCTACCTATGCGACTCAAATGGGTAAATACGATCTTGATAAACCCTCTTAGTAACGTGGGTCATTCTTAACCCCTTGAAGCTCTGACGCGGTTTAGAAGTTTATTTTGGCTATCATTAGACGATGGTATGCAGCTTAGGAAGGATCTGTGGGTATTAAAAGGGTAAATACTATCTCAATCACCCCTTTGACTTCCGTATACCGTTACTAATCTGAATAAAAATAGTCTAATAATAGCCAGAAAACAGAACAGAAACGCGTATTAGAGCTTGAAAGGGTTAAACTGCCTAAGATCATCTAATTTTAGCCAGAATCAAAGGTAAAAGGACGTCATGGTGCTGAAGGGGATAATTGCTTGTAACTGGAAAGGTGACTCGGACAGGTAGGGCGTTCCTACCTGGACCACCCTGGTGTGACCCTTTACTGGCTACTTGTACTACCACCACACCTACCGTCACTACCACCACATCTACCACACCTGTTAATACTACTACACTAACCATCACTACCACACCTGCCACCACTACTATACTAGCCATCACTACCACACCTACCGTCATCACCATATCTACCACACCTGCCACCACTACTACCACTACCACACCACACTTGTTACTACTACACCAACCATCACTACCACACTTACCGTCACCACCACATCTACCACACATGTTACTACTACTACTACACCTACCGTCACCACCACCACATCTACCACCACTACTATACCAACCATCACCACCACATCTACCACACCTGTTACTACTACTACTACACCAACCATCACTACCACACCTGCCACCACTATTACACCTACCGTCACCTCCACATCTACCACCACTACTACACCTACCGTCACCACCACATCTACCACACCTGCCACCCCTACTACTACACCAATCACCTCTACCATACCTACCGTCACCACACCTGTCACCACTACTACACCTACCCTCACCACCCCATCTACCATACCTGTTACTACTACTACTACTACACCAACCACCTCTACCACACCTACAACCGCTACCACACCTACAACCGCTACCACACCTACCACCACTAGCACTCCCACTCCTACCAGCACTACCACACTTTTGTTTTTATATGTATGAAGGCGACAAAAGGCAGGTTGCCTATAACGAGTGTCTCCCTCAAAGCTAAAAGAGTGGCAGAGCCAAATTCAAGGGATGTTGAAGTCGAAGTTGCTGGAAACGCGAAGTTTAAGTCATAGGATGAAGGAAAGATTGATTAATGGAGAGAGTTCCAGAGTTAACGTGTTGCGTAGAAGAAAGACTTAAGAAAATGTGCCAAGTCTTGGGCACTACCACACCAACCACCACTACCCTACCTACCACCACTACCACATTTACCATCACTACTATACCTACCACCAGGCACCAGTACCACACGTACAATCCCACCTATCACTTCCAGGCAACATTAATCCTGTCACTATTGATCTGCCATTATACTATTACAACCATATTACTACACCTACTGTCAACAACATACAGCCTGCCACCATATCCCCTACCACTGTCTGTCAACAACATACAGCCTGCCACCATATCCCCTACCACTGTATCTGCTATAATCCCAATAACCATACATATTACTAACCACGTACATTTTATACTACTACCACTCCTACCACCACTATCACACATCCGAAAAAAAACACGAAATCTTGTCACAATAACCTGCCACAACTTATACTTACATCATTTCACATCATTGGGATGAGTTTCGTTATTTTCGTAATTATTATCTACCACATTTAATACCCTATTATCTACTACCAGTACATTAGTTGACACCACTACCAATGTCATCATCATAACCGCATCTATTATCATGCGTAACACAAAGCGTATCAATATTATTCCTTACTTTGTCATCCACTACCACTACGATATCCACGACCATTTCACAACCCGCAACCAAAGTACCACCATCACCACCACCACGCCCACTACCACAATCACCACCACCACGCCCACAACCAAAGTACCACCATCACCACCACCACGCCCACAACCAAAGTACCACCATCACCACCACTACCACGCCCACAACCATAGTACCACCATCACCACCACCACGCCCACAACCAAAGTACCACCATCACCACCACCACGCCCACAACCAAAGTATCACCATTACCACCACCACGCCCACAACCAAAGTACCACCATCACCACCACCACGCCCACTACCACAATCACCACCACCACGCCCACAACCAAAGTACCACCATCACCACCACCACGCCCACAACCAAAGTACCACCATCACCACGCCCACAACCAAAGTACCACCATCACCACCACCACGCCCACAACCAAAGTACCACCATCACCACCACCACGCCCACTACCACAATCACCACCACCACGCCCACAACCAAAGTACCACCATCACCACGCCCACAACCAAAGTACCACCACCGCCACCACGCCCACAACCAAAGTACCACCATCACCACCACCACGCCCACTACCACACTACCACCATTACCACACTGTATCATTGATCTTACATACACAACAACGTGCCCAGATCAAGTACAAAGCCACGCCCTTTCGCCTCACAACCGTTCGTCTTATATTTAGTTACTTTGGAGGGAGTTTTGGGTAACGCGAGTGGCTGCTTGACAGATATGATTAGACCGTTGAATGATCGGGATTGATAGAACTGACTTCAATTGCATTAATTAACATGATGAATACTTTATTGACATGATACAGTTTAGGGCAACATGAGTAAGCTTTGATTAATACAGAATAAGCTAGTGAAATTTGATTGATAATAGCGAAGTTTGTGACAATCAATAGTATAATTATATTCAATGACTTAAGGGGAGATATCCACTTGAGGGATTTTTTCTAGACCCCCCTCTCCCCCATGTTTAGCCCCATTGCTTTTGAGATTTTAAAACATTCGCCCCATTAGTTTGGCGATTTTAAGAACCCTCGCCCCATTACTGTCAATTTTAAGACCATTCGTGCCATTTAGGTGTCGATTTTTTCCTGGCGAGCGATAGCGAGCCTGTAATTTAAGGGGAATCGGCCTTCGGCCGGGACATTTTTCTACCGAAAAATGTACAAATTTATCTTGAAAGGGGGTCTAGGGGGAGTAATTTTAAGCTTGATGGAATTCTAGGGAATCCACTAAAAACCTCCTCTTAATTGATTTTTCACGAACCTGAAATTACTTATCATTGGGTCTGCCTTCTCTGGTAACCTATATTTTTCGTGGTCCGTCATCTTAATGGATTAAGGGGGTACCCGTAGTACTCGTTTTTATGGACCCCTTCTCTTGTTTAGCATATTAGTTTTGAGGTTTTAAGACGTTCGTTCCGTTAGTTTGGCGATTTTGAGACCTTTCGCCTAATTTTGTTGTCAATATTAAGATCTTTTGTGCCCTTTAGTTGTCGATTTTTTCCTGGTGAGCGAAAGCAAGCCTCTAATTTGAAAAGGAACCGGCCGACATTTTTCTACCGAAAAATTTACAAATTTATCTTGGTGTTTTTCTAAGTTTGATGGAGGTCTAGCGAGGAAACTCACAAATAAATTAATACATAAATATATAGACCAAAAACCAAGCACTTACCCCCTTAAACACTTCTCCGCCATCACTACTGTAGTATCAATGGGGGACTTCCAGTGATGACTTACAGCCTTGTTTGTTATAGGTAGCGCCAACGAACTTGACAATAATCTTGATCCCTTAACTCCTTATAACTCGAAATGAATGAAAGCAATCGGGCTGACGTTTTTTATTATTTGGGAAGAGTTCACCAGGAAATAGGTGTGGATATTTACAGCCAGTTTGCTCTAGGCCCCTTTGAGTTACAGATAGGCCAGGGATCAAGATTATTGTCAAGTTTGTTGGCGCTACCTACAGTATAGTAAGTTCGTAGCCTCACCATCTATAGAAGAGTTTATAATTATAGTCTTACGGCTCTCACAATGCAATGGACAAAGTGAGATAGTAAGAACAAAGTAGTGTAGTGATGGGAGAGGAAAGCAATTTGAAAATGTTTAATGAAGCAAGACAAAATTATTGATAACAATATTTTCGAAAAAGTGCAAGGAAGGTAAATTGATAAGAACAAAAAACAATGATGCGTGTGTGATATATATATATATATATATATATATATATATATATATTAAAAGTAATGTAGTATAGTGAGGTTAAGTCCTGTCGCACCTTTACTGGGTTTCCAGGGCTGCTTTCTGGTCATAGTGCCTGGCTCATAATGGAGTGGATTGAATGTGTGTGTGTGTGTGTGTGTGTGTGTGTGTGTGTGTGTGGGGGGGGGGGGGGGGGGGTACTTTTCTTCCCACCTTTCCCCCTAGCCTGGTGTACCCTTCCCTGCTCCCCTTGCCCTTTCATTGCCTGCCAGTTCCTTCCTTGCACTTTCCAGCTCTCCATGCCTCTTCCTTACCCTTCCTAGCCCCTTCCATTTCGTGTCTACTCAAATCCTTCCTTTCCTACTCTTCCATACCTACCCTCGTTCAATCCTTGCCCTTTTCAGTCATTATCATTCCCTAAATACTCTTATCCATCTTTGCTTTTGCCTATTTGTCAATACATATACCTACCCCATCCTTGTCCATTCTAGCCCTTTATACCCTGCCTATACCTATCGTTCCTTGCCCTTTCCTACTCTCCAATGCCTTCCCTTGCCCCTCTCAGCCCTTCTATTCCCTGCCCCTTCCTCATGCCAGGTTCTCTCACCTCTCCACAACACTTTCTTGTCATTCCTAACTCAACACAGCGCTTCTCAGCTATTTTATCTTAGATTGCATCCTCCTACCCTGCATTGCCTTTCCCCAGAGACCCTATAGTAAGGAAGGCCAGCCATAGAACAAAATAAATAAAACATATATAAAATGTAACCATATTGGTGATACTGTGGTCATTGTCATATTTTTCCACTCAAGTGTACAATTACCCGTATACAGAAATAGCTTGTAGTGGTAAACAATGCATATGTATGCATGATCAAATGATTAAGAATACATTATGATTCCGTTGTTTGGTAATTACAGCTCCAAAAATGGCATCGAGAGGCAAATATAGCTGATCTCTCACATAACAGGATCTGTACATTGACCCTACCCTACCTTGCCTTGTCTTCCCTTCATCCCCTATTTACTCTGCATTACCTGACCTCTGCCCCTGCCCCTGCCACTTTCCCCCGACCTTGCTATAATTTATGTATTTTTTGTGTCCCTCTCCTTCTCTGTTGTCTGTATACGATATTGCCCCACCCCTGTCCTTCCCGATCCTGCCCTCCCGTGACCTTTGCTGCCCTGCTTTTGTTCAACCTTTTTTGTACCGGTGGCCAAGTGTCACAATGCCCAGTTTCTTTCAACCCCTTTCAGTACGTTGTTAACCATTTTCATTTGGGCTGACACTATGCAAATTTCATCAACTTAGAATGAACAAAAAATAAAAATAAAATAAAATATAAAATAAAAATAAAAAAACTCGAAAACATGGGGATTGGGCCTGGGCATATAGATAGATAGATAGATAGAATGAATCAAAGGGGAACAGACTATTTCATCATTTCGACTCCCACTGGCACTTTCCAATTTGAATTAAGTATCCTAATGATAGCAGAATATAATACAAAATTGCATCATCGCATTGAAACAGGTGATGCCAAAGTAATACACACCATTCACCATTATAGCAGCATTTGCAATATATGGTTACCCAATTTTAAAAATACTATAACAATTGTAACCCTAGTTGTAAAACCATATGTCATTAAAGTATCTTATCATTAAGGGAGCCCACCTCGCTTTTTTCTCTTTCTCTCCCTCTCTCTTTGGCTTGTATCCATTCGGCCCATTCAGCCTACTGTTTTAAGACGTTTACCCCCATCCAGGTGTCAATATTTTCCTGGCGAACAGTAGCGAGCTAGCATATAGATATTTCTGTTTTGACAGAAAGCTAAATTTGTACATTTTCTTGATAGAAAAATTTCTCCGGCGAAGCCGGATTTCTCCATACAATGCTGGCTCGCTATCGCTCGCCAGGAAGAAATCGACACCCGGATGGGGATAAACGTCTTAAAACAGTTGGCTGAATGGGGCCGAATGGATACAAGCCAGGGAAAGAGAGGAAAGGAGAGAAAGATTAAAAAAAGCTGGTGACCCCCCGTAAGGTTTACGGTACAGAAGGGAAATCGAGCACACCTGCGGAAGTTTGAATCAGCAAAATAACCTTGAATTATAATGTTATCGCAATTTTAGCACCTCACACGAATACATATAAAGCTGATATACAGTATATCATGAATCTACTTAGCACGATTTCACAGTAAATATTATTCTGATTTCAATGTCACAGGTGTATCCACATCAATGTCACAGGTGTATCCATTTCAATGTCACAGGTGTATCCACATCAATGTCACAGGTGTATCCACATCAATGTCACAGGTGTATCCACATCAATGTCACAGGTGTATCCATTTCAATGTCACAGGTGTATCCATTTACCTCTCGCTATGGTACTCTTTATTTTTATTGAATATGTTTATCATTTTACGTTTATAAATTTCCGACTCTTTGACTTTGCCTGTGTGGCTGTTTGTCCTGACCTTTGTATGTATTACTATTTGTCATGTTATATTTTTATTATTGCATTATACTCTTTTATTTTCCTTTGTTCCCGTTAACTTTGACCATTCATTTTTTTTTTTTTTTCTTTTTTTTACCATACAGTGGCTTTACAGAAGAGCTTTTTTGAGTAGTTATTATGAGTAACTTCTGTCGGGCAGCTGCTAAATACAACTTGTATAAGAATGTAGACTCCTATAACAATCTCCCTTCTGTCTAGTTGCTGATACCAATGCAAAATAGTCCCAAATTGTTGCCAGAAAAAATTAGTAATAAAAAATGTAACTTGAAATGTTATTGCGAGTCATTTTTTTTTTATTTTTTCAGATATGATTGTGTGAGTGGTTCCTTTGTTTTTTTTTTCTGATAAGGTAATTGTGTGAGTTAATCTTCCTTTACTTCGTTCTGATAAAGTATTTGTGTGAGTGAATCCTTGTGTTTTCTGTTATAGTGCTTGCGTGAGTGAATCTTTCTTTTGTTTTGTTCTGATATAGTGCTTGTGTGAGTGAATCCACCTTTGTTTTGTTCTGTTATAGTGCTTGTGTGAGTGAATCCTCCTTTGTTTTGTTTTGATGTAGTGCTTGTGTGAGTGAATCCTCCTTTGTTTTGTTCTGATATAGTGCTTGTGTGAGTGAATCCTTCTTTGTTTTGTTCTGATATAGTGCTTGTGTGAGTGAATCCTCCTTTGTTTTGTTCTGATATAGTGCTTGTGTGAGTGAATCCTCCTTTGTTTTGTTCTGATATAGTGCTTGTGTGAGTGAATCCACCTTTGTTTTGTTCTGATATAGTGCTTGTGTGAGTGAATCCTCCTTTGTTTTGTTTTGATATAGTGCTTGTGTGAGTGAATCCTCCTTTGTTTTGTTTTGATGTAGTGCTTGTGTGAGTGAATCCTCCTTTGTTTTGTTATGATATAGTGCTTGTGTGAGTGAATCCTCCTTTGTTTTGTTCTGATATAGTGCTTGTGTGAGTGAATCCTCCTTTGTTTTGTTCTGATATAGTGCTTGTGTGAGTGAATCCTCCTTTGTTTTGTTCTGATATAGTGCTTGTGTGAGTGAATCCTCCTTTGTTTTGTTCTGATATAGTGCTTGTGTGAGTGAATCCTCCTTGGTTTTGTTCTGATATAGTGCTTGTGTGAGTGAATCCTCCTTTGTTTTGATCTGATATAGTGCTTGTGAGTGAATCCTTCTTTGTTTTGTTCTGATATAGTGCTTGTGTGAGTGAATCCTTCTTTGTTTTTTCTGATATAGTGCTTGTGTGAGTGAATCCTTCTTTGTTTTGTTCTGATATGGTGCTTGTGTGAGTGAATCCTTCGTTTTGTTCTGATATAGTGCTTGTGTGAGTGAATCCTTCTTCGTTTTGTTCTGATATAGTGCTTGTGTGAGTGAATCCTCCTGTGTTTTGTTCTGGTATAGTGCTTGTGTGAGTGAATCCTTCTTTGCTTTGTGCTGACGAAGCGTTTGTGAGTGAATTCTTCTTTGTTTTGTTCTAAAACAAAACAAAACACACAGTTCAGCACCCTAGCACTCTACTCGTATCCCGGACTGCCCTGGAGATCGGCCCAACATTCCTCACTTATTTTTTAATCTCTAATCCTTTTGCTTACACTGTAAATCTTCTCCCTCCGTTGGGCTCCTCCGATCATATCCTTATCTCTGTCACCTGTTCTGTCTCTCCAGTACGGCCACCTCCCCCAGCCAGCGTCTCTTTGGCAGTGCTTCTTTGAGTTTCCATGGAATTATTTTTGCTTCCGTGGCCGCGGACTCTCAGAGAGTGTTGAGTGCATTACTTAGGTAATCCTTTCTGGCATGGAAGCATACATCCCATTATCTTTCTCTCAAACTAATTCACAAAAATCTTGGTTTATTCACACTTGTTCAACTGCTGTCCGCAATAAGGAGGAAACAGTAAAATGGTACCGTCGCCTACTTCGCCTATATGTGCATGGGGTTTGCCTCTCTGAAGCAGACCCTGCTCTTCAGGTGGTCTTTGGAGAAGATAACCCTGAGTGGAGGAGGCCTAGGTGAAGACCACGAAACTCATAGCTGAGGCAAGTCGGCTAAACATGCAATAGGATACTAGATATGGGCTAGGCAGATGCCTGGAGTCTCACCCAGGAGGATCCTCCAGAGTGGAGTCGGAGGGTGAGAACGGCTATGCGCTGTCACAGCATATGCCCCCATTAATTGATTGATTGCCCGGAATCAAGCCAAATTTGTTCTTCGACTTGCCAAAATCTCTTTCATCAATAACAAATGCTCTGAACTTTCCAACTCTTGCTCTTCCCAAGCTTTTTGCCATCTAGTTAAAATCCTTTCCAACAATTTTACTTGCTCGTCTTTGTCTCCTCTTTTCCTCTCTGATGGTACCACTGTCACCTCATCCTCTGACAAAGCTGAACTCTTCGCTCAAACTTTTACTATAACCTCCACCTTGGTTGATTACGGCGCTACTCCTCCCTCCCCACCTCCCTCTCACTTACTTATACCTAATATGCCTAATCTAATGTACTTTCTGCTCTCTCTGGGCTTAATACAAAGAAGGAGTATGGACCGGATGGTGTTCCTCCTATTGTACTTAAAAACTGTTCTTCCGTTCTGACTCCTTGCGTAGGCAAACTCTTTCGTCTGTGTCTTTCCTCTAACGTCTTTTTTTCATGTTGGAAGTTTGCTCTCATTCAACCTGTCCCCAAAGAAGGGGGACTGCTTTCAACCCTCCAACTATTGTCCAATTGCCCTAATTTTTCGCATCTCTAAAGTTTTAAAAACTATTCTTGATTCAAAATTTCTTAAGCATTTATCTTACTATAATTTACTTTCAGATCACCAATATGGTTACCTTAAGGGCCGCTCTACTGGTGATCTTTTTGATTATCTTACTAACTCTTGGTCATCCTTCCCTCAGGACTTCGGTGAGATTTTTTCTATCGAAAGCCTTCAATAGAGTCTGGCACAAATCCCTAATTTCCAAACTACTCTCCCTCAGTGTCTATCCCTCTGTCTGTGCCTTTGTCTATACAGTAAATTCCTTTTTGAATGCTCCATAGCGGCACTTCCTCACCCATCAACTCCGGTGTTCTTTAGGGTTCTGTCCTGACAGGCAGCCTGCCTTTTGTATCTTTCATACACATATGAAAAAAAAAAACATATCGAGTGCTTGTGAGTAAACCCTGCTTTAATATATTTCGCACTGGTCTCCCATGCTTTATTATTATTATAATATTTTCAGAACGATTACGACCTTCTTTCTTTTGATATGTGTATCATTGAAATTTTTTGTTCAGTTTTAGAAGGAACTGTCGGAGTAAAAGGGGCATTTGAGATCTATATTTATTGATTTGTATGTTTGTATTCTCTCTCTCTCTCTCTCTCTCTCTCTCTCTCTCTCTCTCTCTCTCTCTCTCTCTCTCGGCTCTTTAGACGGAGGGTGGGGAGAGAGCCTTCTCCTTTGCTGTTCTATTCTTCTACTATAAACTGTCCCTGTCTAGTCTAGTAATGTTATGGTCGGACCATTTAGTAGGGACCGCAAGGTCTGTATGGTCTGAGTATATGTGTAACTCTGTGTAACTCTGCTTTGCTATTCTTTCCTTCCCTTTCCCCTTACTTTTGGGTTTGCTTTCTCTACTAAACATAACTCCTGACCACTTTCTTGGGATCTTCGGGTCTGTGTTGCCAGTGTATTTATGTAAATCTATGTAAATGTCCCTTGTTCGTGACTGGTATGCTCCCACTTCCCTCCCTCCATCAGTTACTCGCCCACTCACCCATCGCTAACTCTTTCATTTGTCACTCCCACTCACTCACTTTTCCTCGTTCACTCTCCCACGCAGTTCACGCACTTGTACAGTCACGCTCAAACGCCCTGTCATACCTTATTATTATTATTATCTCTGCCAAACGAAGATAGCTGAGATTATGTGTTCGTTGTGTTGTATATTTGTGCGTTTGTCACCTACCTTAGGTGAGTAAGGTCACCTAAGGTTGAGTTAGCCACTATTCTAGCGGCACCAAGGAGCCCGTCGTTCTGGGTGGTGATTTGGTGCAGCAGACTGTTTGAAGGGGCAGCACGCTCCCCTGTGAAGATGGGCTCGTCTGGCACCTTCTGCAGTTTGACATCGATGGCCCTCTTGAAGTTGTCTAACGAGACACCCCTCATGTCTCTTACTCGCCGTGGGAATTTGTTGAAGAGACGTGGTCCTCTGTGTGACAACCAAGCCTCTTGCAGCAATCCCGTAGCACCCCGAATTTTGTTTTATCCTGGGGATGTCGCATTCCCAATCTCTTCTATCACTGAACTTCATGACTATCGGGGTATATAGATTCGGTACTATACCTTCAGCAATTTTCCACATGCATATTATTAAGTATCGCTCCCTTCTATGTTCCAACGAGTTCCAACACTGTTCCATCAGTGTTCTTAAACCATCCTAATAGTGTAGATATTTTACTGATTTTTTATGTGAGGTGAAGTTTCTCTGTACGCTCTAAAAGTCATTTATTTCACATACTTTGTATGGGGATGTTAATACATTACAGTACTCTAGCCGCGGTAGAACCAAACATTTGAAGAGCGTTATCATTAGCAACTCACTGAGCATTCTAAATGTACGTATAATCCAACCTGTTAGCCGTTTCGCAGTTGCAACTTTGACCTGGTTATGTTCTTTGAAACTCATATTTTCAGACATTAACACCCCAAGTTCTTTCACACTGTCTTTACGTTCTATCATATCGGTAGATTCTGTTTTGAAATTTGTATGAAGCTTCGTCAGTATATTCATTTCGTACCAGAATAGAAGCTATTAACCTCTGGGAATAATCGTGAAACCACTTTATGGAATTAAATGGCAATGGACCAAAACGACGAGAGAATAAAACGGCCCATTTAATTATACCCTTGGACACATGACGACCATGAACTAAAACGACCGTGGACCAAACAGTTGCTACGACAATACCAATCATTGCTCGATAGGTGGCGTTCTGAGAGTGAGGGTCTGAGTCTAGGAGATGAGACAGTGAAGCACTGGAGCGAGGCAGCTTCAGAGATGGGGCAGCTTCGAGCTGTGAGTGAGCAACTAAGGCCCATGCATCCTGCGAGGGCAAGATGGCAGGGGCTGATTGCAGCTAAAAAGTGCTTCACATGTCTTACCCCCTGGAACGAGACCTCATGGGCTTCACCGTTCAATATAGAACGGTTGAATGTACAGGCTCTCTGCCTATGTTCGAGAGGAAGTAGTTGGAATATAGAAAAAAAGAAACAAAAATCACATTAATTCGACTGCTTGGCTGCACCCATATTGGTCTAGAACCAAAACTACCCGCATACAAAACCGCTCGTCAACCAAAATCGGCGGTGTACTTAAATGGTCACTTGTCCAATAACTATTGAACTGATTTTACCGCTCGGCTTTACTGATGGGCCATAAATCAAATTGGTCATGTGTGACGCATGTCGAGTATGAGCATGCTGTACAGAACGCCCAGTCAGGCCCCACTCTCGCTAGGATCGTCAGGGCAGGAACTTTGGCTGTAGTCTGTGTAGAGTTTCCTAACTTAGTTTATGTGAGCCGTTGTACTATAAGTATTATAAATATGTATTTTGTTTTCATCTGAGTCAACGAGTTCTATTTTATATCATTAGTTATAAGTATTGTGTGTGGGACTTATATGTAATGATGAGAGGAGAGAGAGAGAGATATTACGTAACGGGGACCAGTGAGTGCGCCACGCGGGCAGATAGGCCTAATTCCCTCCTCCCTCCTCCCTTCCTCCCTTTCAGCGCGTGGGAAGTTCTTTGTCGATCCCAGATTGAGAGAGAATATGACGTCATGATTGCCAGTGGGCGGTCCTTAAGTAGTTTGAGATATGCCGCTAGAGGGCCGAGTATAAAAAGAGAGGTTCTTGCCACCATTCTTCAGAACTCATCAGGCAAAGCGACTTCTCATATCCCTTGCAACTATCCATATTCTTCCGACTGATGTGAACTTTCTCTACTCTCTGAACAGCCTATCTTCTTCTCTTCTCGTCCCTGTTTAACCTCCATGACCCCTTTGGTGCAGATTTAGTCAGCCAAAGTATTATCGCTTGAGTTCTCACGAGATAAGTGCCTGTTAGATAGCCTATTTTTGGAAGGGTTAACTAGAATAGGATTGATTGATGTTTGTTGCACTCGTATATGCATTTCCCTGTGTGCGATTATTCATGTTCCTGTTTTCTGCTGGTTTAGGCAATGCTAGACTGGGATAGGGTTTCTGAGTTGTGATTTCCTATGAGTACTAGGTTGCGGTTGAACCAGTACAATTGCAACGGAGACGTGGAACGCCTAGGTGGTCTTTCTGACTGTGTACCGTGGGAGTTTAGCACTGTGTTGCGAGTGAGGGCTTTTGCCTGTGCCACCCAACACTGTGCTATCTCATTTGCTTGACTTTGAGAGGATCGCCAGGAGAGAACCAGATACTAGTGATCTGGATCTCTCAAGAGAGCATCCCGTCAATTACCGTAATTTGGCCGCACAGTCTTAAGGACCTCGCTAGGCTACGAGCCGCTTGCTCAGCCATTGTCTCTTAACCTTAGATATCCCAGCTAGACTTTGCTCGACCAGCAGATACAGTATAGTATTGAAGCTTCTCCTTATGTATATTATTGTTTAAGCATTATTGATTTCATGTGTGGCACGCTTAGCTACTTCAGAGATTAGTGGCCCACGAGCACAATCTTAGTAGGCTATTGCCAGTGCATTGTCGGAGTACTTCTTCTTAATGTTTGCCATATCCTATTGCTTATTCTTATAATTCTTCTTATGTCAATTTAAAGCCTTTAATTACCAGTGAGTTATTCATTAAATTGCTGTTCAAAATCCGATACTTACTTCTTATGAGTATTCGAGAAGCATCTAACTTATCAGAAGATTCCTTGCTTGATGCTCGAGGACTATTGTTTAACGTAACGTAATAGTGCCGATCCGAAGTAGAGGGTGGAGGACTTCTTAAGTTCTTAGTTCAAGGGTGGATTACTTCGGCTTCGGCCAACACTATTCTTTAGTGTTGTAGTACTTTCTTCTTTGTTTGATTGTTGACCAGACTAGATAACTCCCGTCTAGTTATTAGTCTGTTGTGTGAAACGCTAGTACCGAGTTCTTGTATACCCCGTTATAGCAGATAGAACTCTGGAGGGTAGTGGCGTTTTTTGTTCGGCTGGCAGTACTCTGGGGTTGGGATCGTGTGTTTCCGTTGTGGCAGCGAGCCATACTCGAGTCCTGTGTAAGAGCCCTAGTGTACCCGAGTGCCCGGTCGTAACAAATGGCGACCTTGCTTAGGATTTTGTGAACAGTATAAATTTTTGCAGAATTGTACAACATTTGTTTGTTCGTACTTTAGCGTACATATTGAAGAATATTTTTTTTTGTAAGGCAATTAGGAGAGCATTTAAGAGACTCCAGTTAATTTAGTAATTAGTGCTTGCATAAGGGAGTTTAACACTTTTGTCTCGAGAATTTTTTGGTGAACTTCAGTATGTCGTGCCCTAGTACTGACGAGGAGCGAGAGATGCTAAGTGAGGAGGTGCCGTTAGTAACTAGTGAGGAGGATGCTAGACTTTTTGTGAGTAAGCAGTACCATGTGACGGAGGAGAGGCTGACTGGGGTGAATGTTTATGGCTTGCACCTGATAGCCAAGGTTTTGGGTCTATCCAATGTAGGAGGGATGTCCAAGGGGGAGCTGATTTCCTGGGTGTTGCGTGGGCGACATGGGGTTTCGGAGGAGAGGGCGTTTGGGGGGGTTCCTCCCCAGATCCCCTCTCACTCGACTCCCACAGTGCCGTCCACTCAGTTGCCGGAGGTTAGCACTCTCCCACAGAGGGATGAGCATTGGAAGATTGGAGTGCCCTCGGGCGGTGCGTATGGTGGTTCCCCAGTTCTTGCCCCCCCTCCTTCAGTAGTGGCAGCTCCCTCTTCCGGCCTGTCTCCTGAGATGATATTTAAACTCGAGCTTGCTAAAATGGAGAATGAGGCTAGGAAGCAGGAGATGGAGAATGAGTCTAGGAGGCAGGAGAATGAGACTAGGAGGCAGGAGAATGAGACTAGGAAGCAGGAGAATGAGACTAGGAAGCAGGAGAAGGAGATTGAGGCTGAGATTAGGAGGCACGAGGCTGAGCTTAGGTACGACTCGGAGAAATATTGTGCTCAAATAGATTTAGATAAGACTCGTGCAGAGTCGACAGGGATTCGGATGGGCCGTGAGGGCCAAGTAAGAGAACAGTCCTTGTCCCACTTAGTCAAGTTGGTGCCGGCATTTAGTGAAACTGAAGTCACAGAATTTTTTAATCGTTTTGAGAAGAAGTGTAGGGAGCATAATTGGCCTGAAGAGAAGTGGGCAGCTCTGGTCTCCTCAAGACTTACGGGTAAGGGTCTGAAGGCTTATGATGCACTGCCTTTAGAGTCTTGCATTGACTACCCAGAATTGAAGAGAGCTGTCCTACGGGCATACGAGTTGCAACCAGAAACATATCGATTGAAGTTTCGGGGTGTTACAAAGACTAGGGAGGCGACCTTTCTTGAACATGCCCGGGACTTAAAAGATGCACTTACAAACTGGACACGTTCTGAGAAAGCTGAGACGGCCGAACAGTTGACTGAGCTGTTTCTGCTCGAGCAGTTTTATAAGTGTACAGGTGCAGAAATGACTTTAACTATTAAAGAAAAGAATCCAAAAACTCTACAGGAGGCAGCTGAGATGGCTGACCTCCGGCTATCATTAATTCGTGGGTGCGGGTCTGCCCAGCGTAGTGAGGCAGGTAACAAGGGGCGTGACGCCCCACCCCCCCGAGTTAGTAATATATCTTATGCAAACAAGTACAAGAGTTATGATACCAAGACTGACCACAAGACTAGCACCGTCCCATTTAAGAAGGGGCCGGGCCCTTCCCAGTACCAAGGGAAGCCCAAAGGGGAGTTAGAGTGTTATCAATGTCATAAAAAGGGGCACTTTGCAAGAGTCTGTCCTAGCAAACCACCTACAGCAGCTGTGTCTTTGGCCTGCAACATTGGTGTGTCTCTGAAGCCTTCTGAGTTTGCCCGGGGCAGTTCGTCAGAGGCTGAGGCACAGCCAATGCAGAAGCACCTGGGAGGCTCGAACCCTGCTCAGGATGTTTTTTGCGACCATAGAGGACGGGGTTGCGTGATGTGGGCGGGGCGCAAGCATGGAGTAGAGGTCTTGCGTGATACAGGTGCTTCCCAGACTTTGATGAAAAACTTGACTGGCTACCCTATAAATGCGGCTCGGGTGGTGGTGGTGCAGGGTATTAATGCAACTCGGTCATACCCGCTGGTGCGGTTGGAGTTGGAGGTGGATGGTGTGGCACGTGAATTGGATGTTGGGATTGTGGAGAAACTGCCAGTGGAGGGCGTCGACCTTCTTCTCGGCAACGACTTTGCAATGCCCGCTTCTGAGGTTCTACCCTTAGTCGTTGCCGAGAGGCCGGCCGACGTGAGTAGGGAAGAGCGAGAGTGGGTCGAGCGGTGCCAGGCACAACCCATGGCGTGTGCTGTCACCCGAGCTCGGGCAGCTAAAGTGTCACAGCCTAGTCCTCCGTCTTCAGACCAGCAGAGGAACGATCAACAGGAGGAGGCTAAAGCTGGAGTTGGTTTTAAGAGTTTTGACTCGGCGGCTCTCCTGGGTGATTCAGTATTAGCACCATTACTTAGTTCTGGAGTAGCCCCTGGGCCTGTCATCGAGAGTGACGAGGCTGGGCATGACGAGTCTCCACGACAGCAACGTTATGAACATCGAGAGAGACAGAGGGAGCAGCTCAGTATCGGGGAGGGTCATGCATTGCTCCGGGAGCAGTTAGATCGCTTGGCACCCTCAGATATACGTCGGTTGCAGCTGGAGGACCCTGAGCTCCAAACGTGTGCTAATGGAGCTGTGGAGCTCGACGAGGACGGTGATGCACAGCCGGGAGATTTTTTTTATTTAGATGGCATCCTGTATCGGCGTTTTCAAGACCCTAACCGTAGCTGGAAGATGGGGTCCGGGGTAGTGGACCAGTTGATGGTGCCGCGGGAGTGCAGGGATAGCCTACTGAGTTTGGCGCATGACACACCGCTGGCAGGACATTTGGGGGTAAGAAAAACGGTGGCGGCTTTGGGGAAGTTGTTTTGGTGGCCGGGGATGAAGTCTCATGTGCAGTCCTGGATAAACTCATGTGATATTTGTCAACGGGTCGGGAAACCAAACCAAGTTATTCCTAAAGCTCCGTTGCACCCTATTCCTGTAATTGGGCCACCTTTTAGTAAGATTGTTGTTGACATGGTTGGTCCCCTCCCTCCCACAAAGGCTGGTAATAAATTTTTGTTAACCATCATGGATGTTGCCACTAGATACCCCGATGCATACCCCATGAAAAACGGCATGGCTAAGACGGTAGTCAGTAACTTGTTGTGGTACTTTTCAAGGTACGGGTACCCGGAGGAGATTCAGTCTGATCAGGGGTCCAATTTCACCTCCAATCTCTTTAAGCAAACAATGCAACAGCATGGAATACGGGCGGTGGTATCGTCAGCGTATCACCCTGAGAGCCAAGGGGTGCTTGAGCGGTGGCATGCCACCCTTAAAAGCATGCTCAGGTGTTATTGTGCTGATAACGGAAGAGATTGGGATCTTGGATTGCCGTATGTACTGTTTGCTGCTCGGGAAGTGCCTGGTGAGAGCCTGGGATTTAGTCCAAACGAGCTGATTTTTGGACACCGAGTCAGGGGCCCCCTTAATATGCTGCGGGAAATTTGGGAAGGAACTGTGCCGCCTTGTTCCTTGTTGAAGTATGTGTTTGAAAGCCGTGAGCGCATGCTTAAGAGTCTGGAGATGGCAGGTCGGAATTTAACAGGGTCACAAGCTTTAATGAAGGACAGGTATGATCGCAAAGTGAAGCTCCGGGAGTTCATTGTGGGACAGGAGGTGTTGATTTTGTTGCCTTTGGTGGGTAACCCCTTGTCGGCGAAGTATACTGGACCCTATAAAATTGTGGAGAAAATTTCGGACCTAGATTACCTTGTTGCCACTCCAGACAGGAGGAAGAAGAATCAGTTATGTCACGTGAACCTGATAAAAGAGTATGTGAGGCGCCCCTCTGAGCCTCTCACTGTCCCTGTGTTGGCTTGTTGCGGCCGTGGTGGAGAAGGAGAGGGGGACAGTCAAGCTTCAGAGGAGGATAGCTGGGATCACCATGTTTCAGCGGATCAGTGGGCGGGGAACTCGAGCCTAAGGGCTGACGAGGCTATAGCCCATTTGCCTGAGCCGCAATTTGAAGCTATCCGTCAGTTGCTCGGTTTATACCCCACTGTATTCGCTGAACATCCAGGCCTCACTACTCAGGCTATGCATGATGTTGACGTGGGGCACCATCTACCCTTTAAGTCAATCCCATACCGTGTGCCCCCCATAAAACTACCCGCTCTGAGGGATGAGTTGGAGTATATGCTCGGTAGAGGGTTGATAGAGAAGGGTACCGTTAAATGGACTTCCCCCGTAACACTGCAGCCTAAACCAGATGGCAAGGTACGCTTCTGTATTGATTTCCGTAGGCTAAACGGTTTGACTCCAACTAACCCATATCCTCTTCCTCGGGTTGATGATAGTGTTGATAAAATTGGTAATGCTCGGTTTTTGTCTAAAGTTGATTTAGTAAAAGGTTACTGGCAAGTACCTTTGTCCGAGCGCGCTAAAGAGGTATGTGGTTTTGTGGTGGACGGGAGTACTTACCGGTGTAATGTTATGCCCTACGGACTTAAGAATGCACCAGCAACGTTTCAGAACCTGATGAATGAAATTGTCAAGGACATTCCAAATTGCACCGTATACTTGGACGATGTAATCATTTATGATGACGACTTTGAGAGCCATTGTGAGCACCTGGAGACCTTGTTCCGGAAACTTAGTGAAGCAAGTCTGGTAGTAAATTTGGCAAAGTGTGACTTCGTAAAAGCCACTGTGCAGTACCTTGGGTTTGTAGTGGGAAGGGGACAGGTGTGCCCTCCTCAGAACAAGGTACAGGCTATCAATAAATTTCCGCACCCAACCACCAAGAAGCAGATCATGAGATTCTTGGGTATGATAGGCTACTACAGACGCTTTATAAAAGGTTACTCTACGGTGTTGGCACCTCTCACAGATTTGTTATCTAAAGACAAAAAGTTTTTGTGGGCGCCTGAGTGTGAAAAGGCTTTTAATTTAGTGAAGCATTTGCTGTGTACTCACCCGATACTCAGGGCCCCAGACTTTAACAGGCCTTTTCAGCTGGCAACAGATGCTAGTGGTGTAGGGGCTGGTGCCGTCTTGCTACAGACAGACAATGAAGGTGTGGAACACCCAGTAAGTTTCTTTTCTAAGAAGTTCAATGCTGCACAAAAGAACTATTCTACAATAGAAAAGGAATTACTGGCGATTGTGCTGTCACTCAGGCACTTCGAGGTGTATGTTCCAGCCTATGGCCCAGTCGTGGTTATCTACACTGATCATCACCCTTTGAGATTCCTAAATCAATTTCACAATCGCAATATGAGACTGACCCGGTGGTCATTGATGTTGCAGGAGTATAACCTGGACATCCGGCATATTGCGGGATGTGACAATGTGATTGCGGATTGTTTATCGAGGGTAGATGATCAGTCGTAGGCTATCACAGGTGTATGATCCCGAAGAGATTGACACACGGGTAGCCTCCTGCTTTGGTTTGAGTAGTATTTTGCGCTTGGTGCTTGTTGGCTCGCGGTTGTAGCCCAGCGTATTGGGTCGTAAAGCAGGATTGTTGAGCGTTTGGTATAGAAGAAAATAGGCTGCCCTTATAGTGCAGCCGGAAAAAAACATATTAAAATATAAAAAATCATATAAAAACTCTTTCTTTTTGATATAGATAATTGTATAAGTTTGTCATAGCCTATAGTGTTTGAGTAGTCCACGAACTATCAAACGGCTGAGCTGCTGTAAGCTCGCTCTGGGAGCATGATATTATGTCTTTTACTATTGTTGGGAGGAGTTATGAAATGTGAATTTTTTTTTTTATATAAGATGTGTTTTAGTGATAAACTCAGCGTTGTTTTAGTGCCATGCGGTCGCTGGGTGTGAGGGGTTTGATGGGGTTCTGTATATCAGATTTTAGCTCAGGGTTGAGCAAGTAAAATCTTGGGGGAGGTGTGACGCATGTCGAGTATGAGCATGCTGTACAGAACGCCCAGTCAGGCCCCACCCTCGCTAGGATCGTCAGGGCAGGAACTTTGGCTGTAGTCTGTGTAGAGTTTCCTAACTCAGTTTATGTGAACCGTTGTACTATAAGTATTATCATTATGTATTTTGTTTTCTTCTGAGTCAACGAGTTCTATTTTATATCATTAGTTATAAGTATTGTGTGTGGGACTTATATGTAATGATGAGAGGAGAGAGAGAGAGATATTACGTAACGGGGACCAGTGAGTGCGCCACGCGGGCAGATAGGCCTAATTCCCTCCTCCCTCCTCCCTTCCTCCCTTTCAGCGCGTGGGAAGTTCTTTGTCGATCCCAGATTGAGAGAGAATATGACGTCATGATTGCTAGTGGGCGGTCCTTAGTAGTTGGCGATATGCTCACTAGAGGGCCGAGTATAAAAAGGGAAGTCTAGCCGCATATCCCTTAGAACTCATCAGGCAAAGCAACTTCTCATATCCCTTGCAACTATCCATATTCTTCCGACTGATGTGAACTTTCTCTACTCTCTGAACAGCCTATCTTCTTCTCTTCTCGTCCCTGTTTAACCTCCATGACCCCTTTGGTGCAGATTTAGTCAGCCAAAGTATTATCGCTTGAGTTCTCACGAGATAAGTGCCTGTTAGATAGCCTATTTTTGGAAGGGTTAACTAGAATAGGATTGATTGATGTTTGTTGCACTCGTATATGCATTTCCCTGTGTGCGATTATTCATGTTCCTGTTTTCTGCTGGTTTAGGCAATGCTAGACTGGGATAGGGTTTCTGAGTTGTGATTTCCTATGAGTACTAGGTTGCGGTTGAACCAGTACAATTGCAACGGAGACGTGGAACGCCTAGGTGGTCTTTCTGACTGTGTACCGTGGGAGTTTAGCACTGTGTTGCGAGTGAGGGCTTTTGCCTGTGCCACCCAACACTGTGCTATCTCATTTGCTTGACTTTGAGAGGATCGCCAGGAGAGAACCAGATACTAGTGATCTGGATCTCTCAAGAGAGCATCCCGTCAATTACCGTAATTTGGCCGCACAGTCTTAAGGACCTCGCTAGGCTACGAGCCGCTTGCTCAGCCATTGTCTCTTAACCTTAGATATCCCAGCTAGACTTTGCTCGACCAGCAGATACAGCATAGTATTGAAGCTTCTCCTTATGTATATTATTGTTTAAGCACTATTGATTTCATGTGTGGCACGCTTAGCTACTTCAGAGATTAGTGGCCCACGAGCACAATCTTAGTAGGCTATTGCCAGTGCATTGTCGGAGTACTTCTTCTTAATGTTTGCCATATCCTATTGCTTATTCTTATAATTCTTCTTATGTCAATTTAAAGCCTTTAATTACCAGTGAGTTATTCATTAAATTGCTGTTCAAAATCCGATACTTACTTCTTATGAGTATTCGAGAAGCATCTAACTTATCAGAAGATTCCTTGCTTGATGCTCGAGGACTATTGTTTAACGTAACGTAATAGTGCCGATCCGAAGTAGAGGGTGGAGGACTTCGTAAGTTCTTAGTTCAAGGGTGGATTACTTCGGCTTCGGCCAACACTATTCTTTAGTGTTGTAGTACTTTCTTCTTTGTTTGATTGTTGACCAGACTAGATAACTCCCGTCTAGTTATTAGTCTGTTGTGTGAAACGCTAGTACCGAGTTCTTGTATACCCCGTTATAGCAGATAGAACTCTGGAGGGTAGTGGCGTTTTTTGTTCGGCTGGCAGTACTCTGGGGTTGGGATCGTGTGTTTCCGTTGTGGCAGCGAGCCATACTCGAGTCCTGTGTAAGAGCCCTAGTGTACCCGAGTGCCCGGTCGTAACAAAGGTAAATACGGGGAAGAGCAAGGTTATGGTCTTCGAAAGGGGTGAAGTCACAGAGTGTGAGGTGAAGCTGAACGGTCAGGCTATGGAGATCGTCAACTCTTTTAAGTATCTGGGCAGTGTGTTGAGTAAAGATGGGACTATGGATGAAGAGGTGCGGGAGAGGGTACAACAGGGGAAGAGGGTTGTAGGAACGCTAAAAGCAGTAACAAGAAATAGGGTGGTCAGTATGGAAGTGAAGAAGTCCTTGCATGACAGTGTGGTAATCCCGACACTGACTTACGGAAGCGAAGCATGGACGTTGGTTGAGAGACTCAGACCAAGAGTGAGAGCAGTGGAAATGAATTACTTAAGGAGTGCGTGCGGAATTACATGGAGGGATAGACAGACTAATGAGGAAGTAAGAAGGAGGTGTGGTGTGGAGGTAGATGTGCTGGAAAGTGTGAAAAGGAACAACTTGAGATGGTTCGGCCATATGGAACGTATGGAAAGCGAGAGAATGACTAAGAGGGTGTACGAGAGCGAGGTGGAGGGACAGAGGGGGAGAGGTAGACCGAATATGAGGTGGAAGGATGGAGTGAGGAACTACATGAACGAAGGCGGTGCTGGTTGGGGGGAGGGGCGTCGACTGACTGGGGACAGAGGTGCATGGGGGTGGTTCGTTCGTGGCCACCCCTTCGGGGATCACGGCATCAGGCAATAGATAGATAGATAGACACAGGTAATACATTAATGGCAAGTGGTATCCCTGCACCACTACACCAGTATTGCCAGCTAATTCTGCGAGCACCAGAGCGAGGGTGGGTCAGCTGGAACTTTGACCAACTGTACCTTTTGTTTTTCTTTCTGGGCAGCGGTCCAACAATATCTACAGACAACTTTTCCCAGGGCTTTCCAGCAAGAATGTGCCCTGCTTGTTGTTTAGGTCCTCGTCCATCCTTCCCTCTCTGACACCCTAAGCAACTTTGCACTACTTCCTTGACTATTTTGTCAGCCCGGGAGGTCCAGTACCTCTCATTGAATTGCTTCAAAACTCTAGTCTGTCCTAAGTGCCGTCCGTGTAGGATCTCAATCATGTGTTTGGCCTCGGAATAATCTTACTCTACACGATCTTTAGTCCCTCCAGGCCCCATCAGATAACCGAAATTTATCCCCTAGGTTTTGTGTAGGTTCCTTTTGGGTTTTTTTCCCGTTGAGTGGATTGTACCGGGGTTACAGGTAACCTGGATAATCCATATGCATGTGTATGTCATTTGCCCGGTCGATGCCTAACATCGAATGAATATTCCTCCAGAATTCCTTTCCACCTAACAAATAGTCTGTCTTCTGTTTTCATCTTTCGGAGCCACTGTAAGCTGTGATGGTCAGTGATTACTTCAAAATGTACTCTGGCTAAATAGGGTCGAAAGTATTGCACTACCCATACTAAAGCTAAAAAAAAATTCTTGGTCACACTGTAATTCTTTTCCCCTTTATTGAAACTCCTACTGGCACAGGCCACTATGCCTTCCTTGCCATCAACCTTCTGGGCCAATACTGCCCCTAGCCCTTCATCAGAGGCGTCGGTGTACAGCTGGAAAGGTTTAGTGAAATTGGGATGACAAAAAAATGGGGTTAGAGGTTAACTTTTGTTTTAAGGTTTCGAAAGCCTCTTGGCAACTTTGGTCCCAGTTGAACTTTCCTCCTGTCTCGAGTCTTTTGGTCATAGGTCGGGCGAGTTTGGAAACACTGGGTATGAATCTTCGATAGTAAGAGACCATCCCTAGAAATGCTCTTATTCATTTTACAGTATTAGGGGGCAGAGATTTCTGCGATGGCTCTAACTTAAAAGGGGCCAGGTTGGATACCTTGCTTTAAAACCACATGTCCTAAGTATGCCACCTCGCGTGCCCCTAGTTGCACTTAGAAGATTTTAACTTTCATCCCGCTTTCCGGATTCTATCTAATACTTCTCGCAACCTGTCAATGTACTCCTCCCAACTGCTCGAGAATATTATGAAGTCATCTAGGTAGGCCACCCTAAGGTCCACCCCCTTTGACGACGTCTCACCCCAGGGGTGGAGTCAAGAGTGGTGGGGTGGTGGAGATATTTTATGGAGAATTATCCACCACTAAACTGGTGTTACTGTCATTAGAACTCTTGGAGGGTGTTTTTCCGGTCCCATCTCAAGACCATCGTTGCAGGATCTACCCGGAAAACTGTTTTTCCGGTCCCGTCGCAAGCCCACTTTTAGTAAGAGAGACACCAATATTCTCTTGCGACGGCAAGAGAGCTCCGGAGCTGGGTTGACGGCAAGCTGAAACATCTCACTCATCTTACTGTTTCTTCATTCTAATGTATTTCAGTATATTTGTTTATCCAAACATTTTCTTATAATTTACTTGCCTAATGTTGGTAAGTAGAGTACCGTAATAAGAGCCCACAGTAACGAATATCCAATTGTTGATAATATATTAATTTCGGACAGAACGCTTGTGTAGATTTTTTGTCCAGGAACATTTTGAATGAAGATGAACCACCACCGTAATTCAATGCATATTAACTCGGAAAATATATCAAAACCAAGCTATCACGTAGCCTGCAGTTGCCCACATATTTATATAAGTTCTGTTCCTCTCTGTGCCCATGTTAATGGAAATATATTGCGCATCATTGAATTACGAGTGTATAGTGGTTAATTCATATGATCAGTAAACTGATAATTAAAAGAAACCTCACTCGCAATTCATACGTATAGGCCTACTATATAATTTACTTTTATAAATCAGATCACGATTAGAAAGAACTTATGTGGGCAACCGTACCTGGTCATAGCCTAATTATATGCACTGTAGAAGGGAATTGAGATTGTATTGGAAAAACATGTTGTTGTTCTGTATTTATAATCTAGATGTTTATTGTTTGTATATGTAAGCACGCGAAGCAGTAGCCTACAACGTGTGGTTTGGTGGTGCCGCGACAGCTGCCAGGTACACGATCAATAGGTTAACATATCAAACTGCCTTAATATTTGCCTTGCCATGAAAATTATACATATAGCGTATATTGTTATGCGATATTAACTATAATGTAATGGAAATTGGCATACAAATAGTACACACATTTCACTTCAATGTTCAAAGTACGGGAACGGACTTCTTGTCCGGACACGAACAAGATAAATCGAAACAATTGTTTTGTCCTGTCCGGATTTTGGTAGACAGCTTCCCAGTTTACGCTATGCACGGCTAGCATGTCTGGAAGTGACGTCACTCTGACGTCACAATTTGTTGTACGGGCCGAAAAACGGCTCTTGTGAACTAGGCATAAGAGGACAATCATCTTTGTGAAGTTTAGGAAATCCATACATCACCCCTGGTCTAGAACCGGAAGCATAGAGCTTAGACAACACATCATTATCAATAACATACGACTCCTATAATTTTCTCAATAACCTGTTAATCTTATCCTCATATTTCAAAATTAGGGAGAATATATTATCCTTAATTACTCTAAATTGTGTGACATAATTCAATATATTCATCATCTTCTGGACATAATCATCTTTGTTAAGCAATGCAACACCGTTACCTTTATCTGGCCGGGTAATGACCAGATCTTTACCTTGTGCAAGATTTCTAAGTGCAACAAATTTATCTTTACTTAAATTCTGGTTTTGAGATTGGTTTTCATGAGAGTAATATGACCAGTACGCTAAATACCTGAGGGATGTTTTCACGTAATTAAAACCTTAGCACAAGGATCATAAAGAAAGTGATTTTGTATGATTTTAAACAGCCTTTCAAAGCTTAAAAAATGCCTAGGAAAATGAAGGTTACGCGGATATAGAGCGTATTTTAGGCCGTTTGATAAAGCACTTTTTTCAATTACAGATAAAACCTTGTTTGAGAAGTTAAAGATCACTTTACCAGGAGACACGTTATCTGTTACATAACCAAGTTTTCTAAGCTTGTTCCTTTGGACGAACTCTGTGCGAGCAATACATTTAATATTTGTGTTTGTCACTAGGTTAGAGAGATGGTTAAAATCAAGCCAGTTTAATTTTTCTTTCAATAAAGCAAGAGAATGTTCTATTTTTCCATTCAGAGCTTTTAGAGCTTTATTTGTTCTGATTAATTTCACATGCTAGCAAGTGTCTTTGACAATTTCTGTACACCTTAGATATCTACAGATTCTTGTTGCTAAGCTTGAATTAAAAAAAAAATAGGAATCAAATTCTGTTCATGACACGATTGTGAAAACGGTAAATCACAATGAAGCTTCCGTACTTTGAAGTCCAGACGCTCCACACCTTGGTACATTAACACCACAGGTCGTTCATAGCGAGTGGTCAGGATATGAGAAATAGACTTGCCGCATGGAAAGCACAGTCTTAATATGAAGAACAAGACCAGGGTTGTGACAATCATCTTCACGGAAGTCATCTTTATTGGCAACGTTTCAGACTCACACAAGGTCCATCATCAGGCCTATGAATACTATACAATTCTTACACCATTAATTGCTCTTTCCATTCACATATGCATAGCCTACGTGAGTTGCAGTTAGGATGTGTGTGCATGCTTAGATTGATATGCAGGATTCGAAGTTGCATAATAAATCGTAGGCAGTGTCCACCATTCTTTATCTGTCTTCGTGGTGCGATGCATAAGGTGTTGATTTTCGGTGTGAGCATCCTGGATTCGAATCCACGGACTGCCACATGTGTTTGTAAATTTCATTAATCGATTTTAGGAGTATAGTTGGTTGTTGGAAGGAACATAATAATTGATATTGGTTCAGGGGTAACTTATCGAGAGGACTTCCCTAGTGGTTAAGGCCCCATTAATTGCTCTTTCCATTCACATATGCATAGCCTACGTGAGTTGCAGTTGGGATGTGTGTACATGCTTAGATTGATATGCAGGATTCGAAGTTGCATAATAAATCGTAGGCAGTGTCCACCATTCTTTAACTGTCTTCGTGGTGCGATGTATAAGGTGTTGATTTTCGGTGTGAGCATCCTGGATTCGAATCCACGGACTGCCACATGTTATTGTAAATTTCATTAATCGATTTTAGGAGTATAGTTGGTTGTTGGAAGGAACATAATAATTAATATTGGTTCAGGGGTAATTTATCGAGAGGACTTCCCTAGTGGTTAAGGCCCCATTAATTGCTCTTTCCATTCACATATGCATAGCCTACGTGAGTTGCAGTTGGGATGTGTGTACATGCTTAGATTGATATGCAGGATTCGAAGTTGCATAATAAATCGTAGGCAGTGTCCACCATTCTTTAACTGTCTTCGTGGTTCGATGCATAAGGTGGTGATTTTCGGTGTGAGCATCCTGGATTCGAATCCACGGACTGCCACATGTGTTTGTAAATTTAATTAATCGATTTTAGGAGTATAGTTGGTTGTTGGAAGGAACATAATAATTGATATTGGTCCAGGGGTAATTTATCGAGAGAACTTCCCTAGTGGTTAAGGCCCCATTAATTGCTCTTTCCATTCACATATGCATAGCCTAAGTGAGTTGCAGTTGGGATGTGTGTACATGCTTAGATTGATATGCAGGATTCGAAGTTGCATAATAAATCGTAGGCAGTGTCCACCATTCTTTAACTGTCTTCGTGGTGCGATGCATAAGGTGTTGATTTTCGGTGTGAGCATCCTGGATTCGAATCCACGGACTGCCACATGTGTTTGTAAATTTCATTAATCGATTTTAGGAGTATAGTTGGTTGTTGGAAGGAACATAATAATTGATATTGTTTCAGGGGTAATTTATCGAGAGGACTTCCCTAGTGGTTAAGGCCCCATTAATTGCTCTTTCCATTCACATATGCATAGCCTACGTGAGTTGCAGTTGGGATGTGTGTACATGCTTAGATTGATATGCAGGATTCGAAGTTGCATAATAAATCGTAGGCAGTGTCCACCATTCTTTAACTGTCTTTGTGGTGCGAAGCATAGGGTGTTGATTTTCTGTCTGAGCATCCTGGATTCGAATCCACGGACTGCCACATGTGTTTGTAAATTTCATTAATCGATTTTAGGAGTATAGTTGGTTGTTGGAAGTAACATACTAATTGATATTGGTTCAGGGGTAATTTATCGAGAGGACTTCCCTAGTGGTTAAGGCCCCATTAATTGCTCTTTCCATTCACATATGCATAGCCTACGTGAGTTGCAGTTGGGATGTGTGTACATGCTTAGATTGATATGCAGGATTCAAAGTTGCATAATAAATCGTAGGCAGTGTCCACCATTCTTTAACTGTCTTAGTGGTGCGATGCATAAGGTATTGATTTTCGGTATGAGCATCCTGGATTCGAATCCACGGACTGCCACATGTGTTTGTAAATTTCATTAATCGATTTTAGGAGTATAGTTGGTTGTTGGAAGGAACATAATAATTGATATTGGTTCAGGGGTAATTTATCGAGAGGACTTCCCTAGTGTTAGGCCCCATTAATTGCTCTTTCCATTCACATATGCATAGCCTACGTGAGTTGCAGTTGGGATGTGTGTACATGCTTAGATTAATATGCAGGATTCGAAGTTGCATAATAAATCGTAGGCAGTGTCCACCATTCTTTAACTGTCTTCGTGGTGCGATGCATAAAGTGTTGATTTTCGGTGTGAGCATCCTGGATTCGAATCCACGGACTGGCACATGTGTATGTAAATTTCATCAATCGATTTTAGGATTATAGTTCGTTGTTGGAAGGAACATAATAATTTATATTGGTTCAGGGGTTATTTATCGAGAGAACTTCCCTAGTGGTTAAGGCCCCATTAATTGCTCTTTCCATTCACATATGCATAGCCTACGTGAGTTGCAGTTGGGATGTGTGTACATGCTTAGATTGATATGCAGGATTCGAAGTTGCATAATAAATCGTAGGCAGTGTCCACCATTCTTTAACTGTCTTCGTGGTGCGATGCATAAGGTGTTGATTTTCGGTGTGAGCATCCTGGATTCGAATCCACGGACTGCCACATGTGTTTGTAAATTTCATTAATCGATTTTAGGAGTATAGTTGGTTGTTGGAAGGAACATAATAATAGGAATGTTTAAAAAATAACGTTACTCAGAAGCCTAGCCAACATACAAATCGGCAGACAAATGAGCATACACCATAAAATCCAAGATACTTATATAGTTATTATGACATTGTTAATAATATAAACAAAGATAGAAATAGAGATACGTTAAGAAAACTATATATATAGTAAAATGTAAATGGTGATCAAAAGATTCGGTAACAAAAACGCAATACAAAGGAAAAAGCATTGGCAGGCGAAATATATTTCTCAGTGGAATCAAAAGTATTTACGAAAGTTGATGAAAAATACATTTAATAGAAAACGAAAATAGCATAAAAATAGCGATATATTAAGAAAACAATCTTACAGGTTTACGAAGTAAATATCGTCAAACGTTTAATAGAGAAGAAAAAGGGTGAAATCTATATACATTTTCTAATAAAAACATATACAGTAAATACGAAACTAAAACTAAAATCCAAACTTTTATATTGAGAATGACGGAAGGTTACAGCTACGCGAATTAATATATTTCTAAATAAATCCTCGTACATCCTAAGTATTAAAAGACATTAAAAACTAAACCTATATATCTAGTGTTATTACTTACCTTTAAAACAAAGAAGAGGTACAGAGGACTCGTATCCCCCAATGCGGGGGCGCTCGACCACCTGGTAGATACTCTCTAGGATGAGGAGATCCGTGTCACTAGAGCTACTGGCTAAAACTGAGAAATTGTCTCTATTTATACGGTGGTCATTGTTATGGGAGTGATCACGAATCGATGAGTGAACAGCTCTCGATAATGAATGACCCGTTCACAATGATTTGCCTAAATGTTCAAGAATCCTAGCTTCTAATTGCCTCTTCGTTTTACCTATCTATATAGCCTTACAGCTATCACATGTGTACTGATAAACCACAGAAGAGACAAGTTTGGTAGGAATTACATCTTTATATTAAAAAACAAACTACCTAAACTACTACCTATAGTGCGTCCTGACTTTAAAATGACCCTGACACTGACCTGCGGGTAAAATTCACGAAAGAGTCCAGTGAGTTTCTTACGTAACATGCAAACTTTTGCTGCCTGTGAAAACAATGGGGAAATAGATAATCTGTTTAGGGACCTAGCAATAGATAATTTATAACCATGAATTATTTTATCAAGGGCTTTACCTACATATGTGTCAATAAAGTTACGAGGGAAACCATTGTTGGGAAGCAAGTCGCGAATTAATTGAATCTCCTTGTCGAATTTGAAATAATCTGAACATATTTGGTATGTTCTGGAAGTGAGAGTTAGAACTAGATTGCGTTTATATGTCATGGGAATGAACGAATCAAACTTGGAAGTAAGCCTGTGAAAGTCGGTTTTAGGTACAGCGAAGTTTCAAAACCCTAATTTTTACACATAATGTTTATATCTAGGAAGGACAGATGTTCTTTCTTTTCAGACTGTGAAGTGAAGTGAATATTGATTAAAATAATAAAAAAACAAGGAAACATGTTGGGGTGATCGAAAGACTAGGAAGGTGTCGTCAACATACCTTAGAAATCTTGCACAATATAAAGATGGTCGTTACTCGCCCAGATAAAGGTAACGGTGTTCTATTTGTGACGCTTCCGCTGCCCTTATTCTTAACCAACGCATCTTAGTATATTTTATTCTCGATAGTTGATTATTTCATTATAATATATAAGATGTAAGTCTAGTGAGGGCGGGAGGAGACGAGCGGGAGAGAGAGACCGGCTTGGGACGTTGCTTCGCTTGCCAGCTTGGGACGAGCCTGAAGCGTTGCCATATGCATTTTTTTTTTTTTTTTTTTTTTTTTTTTTTTTTCTATATTCCAACTACTCCCTCTCGGGCATAGGCTGATAGCCTTTACACTCTACCGCTGAACACGGTGAGGCCCGTGAGGTCTTGCTCCAGTCTAGGGAGTGAGACATGCGAAGCTTCACGGCTCGAAGCAATTCCACCTCTGAAGCTGCTTCGCCTCTGTGCTTCACAGTCTCATCCCCCAGGCTCGGACCCTCACTCAGAACGCCACCTATTGAGCAATTAACTCACTAGGCATTGCCCCCCTGTAGCATATTTGTAAATATGGGAATATTCATACAATGCTATTCAATCAGGGAACAATGAGGGTATTTATTTGGCATTTCGGTGTGCTGTGGTAATGCACTGATACTAGGTACAGCACAAATTCCATCCCAATAATATCTTCCCATTGACATATTGGGATTCGAACCCGGGTCCATTGGATTACCAGTCCAGTGGCAAGACCACTCTGCCACACCTCCCCTTGTTTGCAACGTTAGGCTTAGTTTCGACTCACGCACGGGGTAGAGGATTTTGACCCGGCAACTGTGTTGAGTGTTGCCAAGCATGGGATGTGTTTTGCATGCCTAGGGTGTGGTCCAGACAGATTCAAGGCTCAGAGCTCACCTCACTGTCGTACCCTTCGGACCCCGTTGATATCTATCCCTCTCAAACCCACTTAGAAACTTTCTCTCTTACTTTGTATACTTTCCTTCCACTACTTCACCAATCTATTTAATTATCCCATCCCCTTGATAGACCTTATATCTATTATTGTATTAACGACGAGCTCTCAGATAACTAGATAGGATTTTGGGCCTTATGCAGAGACGTAATTGTTAATGAGACCTAGGAAGCTTTTTTGTTGTCTCATATTTGGTGGTTTCATGCTTGCTAGTGTGTTCTTGTGTCAGGTTAGCAGGAGCTAGACCGGAGGGGAAGCTTTTTGCGGTCCTTTAAGTAAAGTCTGCTGGTGCGAGTCCTGTGGACCCGCACGACTTTACTAGGATACCCGTGGGAGACTGGGGGCATTTTCTTGTCTGTGTCCCTGTGTATCTAGTGTTGTGTTGTGTGAGGGCCCTTGCCTAGTCCACTCAGCACTGCGCTAGCACGTCTTGCTTTTGTTTTAGGGTCGCCAGGAGAGAGTCAGATACTTGCGATCTAAGTCTCTCAAGAGAGCACCCTTTCAATTAGAGTAATTTGGCGCACAGACTTGGGAACGTCCCTAGGCTAGAGCAGGTGGCTCAGCCCGGGTATCCGAAGCCTATATCCTTCCGGCTAGACCTCTGCCACCTGGCAGATTAACAGCTAGGGGTTTATCATCTCTGTATGCTTGTTATTGTGCCACAGTTTACCGTTTTTGTGAGCATTGTGAGTCAGGGTGTGGCTTAGAGACTGTCCGAGCAGGCTTGCCTGACTAAGAGTGAGAAGCACACCTGTATGTGGTTATGTTGCGAGTTGCTGCCTTTATTTAATTATACCTATGCCATTATACACTGTAGGTCCTATCACTAGTATTTATTCCTGCTTATGAGTTAAGAGTTCTCTAAATCCGTAACATATTTTCTTTGCTAAGCATCAGATCCTACAGTAGCCGCATGCAGTTTAGAAACTCGCATCTTGTCTACCTGTACAATGTTTTGAAGACTGTTTGCTTTCACCTTCTTTCACGCAGGGGTGATTAGTTGTATTAATTAACGTAACGTTAAATGTACTTTCTTCTAGTTGGTTATTAAATTGTTTCTGCAATTTAATTCCGTTATCTATCTTTTCCTTGAAGCTTTAAGTCAACTTAATTGTGGGATCTTTTATATAGCCTGCTTGACTATCAGCAGTCTATAGTGTGTGCACCCTGTAACCGAGTCATAGGATACCTCGTTGTTCAGGCAGGACTCTTGACGGTTTAGGGTGGTTTGTTGCCTGGGTTTATAGATAAGGGTTGGATCTAGCATTTTCCGTTGTTGCTTGTTGCCGCATACCTAGTCCAATAGAAAGAGCCCAGTGTTTAAATATCCCAGGACGTAACAAATGGCGACCTTGCATAGGATTTACTGAACAGAGGAATATAGTGGTCATTTGTTTTGAGATTCCTTATGATTAGAGGAATACAGTGGACATAGAGTTTTTTTTTTTGAGCAACCAATATAACACATTAAAGACTTTAAATAACATTAGTATATACATACTTGCATAGGAGATAAGGCACATTCTATAACCGTGATAATTACAGCAGTACACAAACATGTCTAATACATCGGAACACAGTGATGGGTCAGGTCACGATACGGGCTCGGAGGGAGAAAGACCTGTGGAGTGGCTAGTCGATAGCGAGGAGGGTGCTAGAAGATTTTTAGAGGTGCCCCTTACCACTGCCAGGGTGTTGAAGCTGAATAAGTATGGCTTAAAGTGTGTGGCAGGTCTTCAGGGTCACCAGGGTTTAAGTGGCATGAGGAAAGATCAGCTGAGGACTTTGATATTGGGTTTAAAAGGGAGAGACCTGGGTGGAGAGGCGACTGGGGGCCCCGATCCCCAGCCCCCCCCCCCCACTCCACTCTACCCCCGTATCAAACGTCAGGGTGCCTGAATTTAGTACATACCCCCAAGTTGATGGTCAATGGCAGCGTGGAATTAAATCACAGGGACCCTCTCCATTAAATGCACCTTCCCCTCCTCAAGGGTTGACTCCAGATTTGCTGTTTCGGCTTGAGATGGCCAAGGTTGAGGCCGCCGAAAAACAGGCTAGAGCTCAGGTTGAGACCGCCGAAAGACAGGTTAGTATGCAGGCTGAGGTTGCTAGAGCTCAGGCTGAGGCGGCAGAGAGAACAGCTATACGAAAGGCTGAACTGCAGGCAGAGCCTACTAGGTATCGGGCTGACAGGGAGCTGGAGAGATCTCGAGTGGAGGTAACAGGGCGAAATATTGGGGGAGGTTACAGACATCGGGACCAATCACTGTCGCACCTGCTTAAACTAGTTCCTGTGTTCGATGAATTATGTGTGGCTGAATTTTTTATGCGATTTGAGAAGAAGTGTCAGGAACACCAGTGGCCTCAGGAAAAGTGGGCAGCATTAGTTTCATCAAGACTCCTAGGAAAGGGGCTAAAAGCGTATGATGCACTACCTTTAGAGTCCTGTGTAGTTTATGATGAGCTAAAGAAGGCTGTGCTACGGGCCTATGAGGTACAACCAGAAACTTACTGCTTGAAGTTTCGGGGTGTTACTAAGGGCAAGGATAGTACCTTCCTAGAACACGCCCGGGACTTGTCTGATGCACTACGACATTGGCTGCGTTCTGAGAGGGCAGCTACTTTTGATGAGTTGAGTGAGCTGGTTCTCTTGGAGCAGTTCTTTAAGTGCACAGGCGGGGACTTAACATTAAATATAAAGGAAAAAAATCCTAGAACTCTTCAGGAGGCAGCAGAAATGGCTGACCTCCGACTGTCATTAATTCGAGGGTGCGGAGCAGCAGCTAGGAGTGAGTCGGGTGCAAAGGATCGTACCCCTCCCCCTCCCAAGAATTTAGATACACATAAATACACAAAACCATCCAGCACTGACAATAAAACTGAACATAAACCAAATACCGTCCCGTATAATAAGTCTAATGGTACCTCCCACTCCCAAGGGAAACCAAAGAGTAAAGAGTGCTTCGCATGTCACAAGGAGGGTCACTTTGCAAATCCTTGTCCGAACAAGCCACCAAACAAGGTTGTGTCATTGGCCCGCAGCATAAGGGTGTCGCCTATATCTTCTGAGTTTGCCAAGGGTAGTTCGTCAGAGGGTGGGACACAGCCTGTGTTCAAGAGTCCGGAAGGCTCGAACCCTGTCCGCGACGTCTTTGGGGGTCATAGAGGGCATGGTTTTGTGAGGTGGGCTGGCGAAAGGCGAAGAGTTAAGCTATTGCGTGATACGGGGGCTTCTCAGACCTTGTTAAAGAACTTTACTGGTAGACCGATTAACGCTGCTCGGGTGGTGGTAGTTCAGGGGATCAATGCTACGAAGTCCTACCCGCTGGTGCGGATGGAGCTGGAGGTGGATGGTGTGGCGAAGGAGCTGGATGTCGGAATTGTAGAGAACTTGCCTGTTGGGGGCGTCGACCTCCTCCTCGGCAACGACTTTGCGGTGCCTGCTTCTAAGGTTTCACCCTTGGTCGTTGCCGAGAAGGCGGCCGACGTTAGTAGGGAGGAACAGGAGTGGGTTGAGAAGTGTAGCGTACAAACCATGGTGTGTGTTGTGACGCGTTCTCAGACATCCGGAGCCTTGCAGCCACCACCTCAGTCTATCAAACCGCGGAGGAAAGGTCACAAGAAAACGGGAAGTGTTGGTCAATTGGAGAGTTTTGAGCCGGCAGTGTTTCTTGGTGACTCATTATTGGCACCTATGTTAGAGTCTGGAGAGGCCCCGGGGCCTGTCACCGCTAGTGCAGGTGCAGGGCAGGAAGAGACTCTGCGACAGCATCGTTATGCGCAGTGTGAGGAAAGGATGGCTCAGTGGGACATTGGAGGTGGAAATAAATTATTTAAGATCAACCTGGATAATCTCGCACCTGCTGATATATGTTCCTTGCAGCTGGAAGATCCTGAAGTCAGGGCGTGTGGTAATGATGCTGTCGAACTGGAGAGCGATGGGGATGTGCAGCCTGGTGATTTTTTCTTGTCCGAGGGGATCTTGTATCGGAGACATCAGGATCCCAAGAAAAAGTGGGATGGCGGGTCACGATTAGTGGACCAGTTAGTAGTACCGAGGGTGTGCCGTGAGAGCTTATTGAGATTAGCTCATAATGTGCCTTTGGCAGGGCACCTGGAGGCACGTAAGACGGAGGCAGCTCTGAGCAAGCTTTTCTGGTGGCCTGGGTTAAAGGCGAGTGTCGTGTCATGGGTGTCACAGTGTCACACTTGTCAAGTTGTTGGGAAACCCAATCAGGTCATCCCGAGAGCCCCGTTACAACCCATCCCTGTCATTGGGCCGCCCTTCAGCAAAGTAGTTATCTATATGGTTGGCCCATTGCCCCCCACTAGTGCCGGCAATAAATGTTTACTAACTGTAATGGATGTAGCAACACGGTATCCAGATGCTTACCCCATGCGCAACGGGATGGCTAAGACTGTTGTTAAAAACCTACTTGTCTATTTCTCTCGTTATGGCTACCCTCAGGAGATCCAGTCTGATCAGGGATCCAATTTTACTTCTGCTCTGTTTAAGCAGACCATGCAGCAACATGGGATAGTGTCTGTGGTGTCATCTGCCTACCATCCCGAGAGTCAGGGAGTTTTGGAAAGGTGCCACTCGATTCTCAAGAGTATGTTGCGGTGTTATTGCATGGAAAATGGGAAAGACTGGGATCTAGGTCTCCCATACGTTTTATTTGCTGCAAGAGAAGTACCTGGGGAGAGCTTGGGATTTAGCCCGAACGAGTTGGTTTTTGGACACAGGGTCAGGGGGCCCCTCCACATAGTTAAGGAGATCTGGGAGGGAGTCAACCAAAGCCATGCTCGCTTCTAAAGTATGTTGTTGAAAGCCATGAGAGAATGCTAAAGAGCTTGGAGGTAGCAGGTCGGAACCTTAAGAGTTCACAAGCTCAGATGAAGGACAGATATGACCAGAAGATGAAGCTGAGGGAGTTTGAAGTAGATCAGGAGGTACTGATACTACTGCCTCTGGTGGGACACCCCTTGTCTGCCAAGTATTCTGGTCCGTATCGGGTTGTAAGGAATGTTTCTGATCTCGACTATTTAGTAGCTACTCCTGATCGTAAGAAAAAGAACCAACTTTGCCATGTAAATCTGATGAAAGAGTATGTGAGGCGCCCCTCCGAGCCTCTCACTGTCCCGGTGTTGATCTGCAGCGATCGTGGTGGAGAAGGAGGAAGGGACAGTCAAGCTGCGGGGGAGGATAATTGGGATTGTCATGTTTCCGCGGATCAGTGGGCGGGGAATTCTAGACAAGTGGCTCACGAGTTGATATTGCACCTGCCTGAGCAACAGCGTGTAGCTGTGCAGCACTTGTTTGATTCAAACCCAGCTGTTTTCGCGGAGCATCCTGGCCTCACTACTCAAGCGGTGCACGATGTCGATGTTGGGGCCCACCCGTCCTTTTAATCAGTGCCATACCGTGTTCCCCCTATTAAATTACCAGCACTTAGGGAAGAGCTGGAGTATATGCTGAAACGTGGGCTGATTTCTGAGGGTGCAGTAAGGTGGACTTCCCCAGTCACACTGCAGCCCAAACCAGATGGCAAGGTGCGGTTTTGTATAGATTTCCGCAGGTTGAATGGTTTAACCCCCACAAATGCCTACCCTCTCCCTCGCGTGGACGACAGTGTGGATAAGATAGGAAAAGCCAAGTTCCTCACTAAGATAGACCTTGTTAAGGGTTATTGGCAAGTGCCCTTGTCTGAGCGAGCGCGAGGGGTGTGTGGGTTTGTGGTGGACGGTGCCACATATCTTTGCCATGTTATGCCATACGGGCTGAAAAATGCCCCTGCAACGTTTCAGAAATTAATGAACGACATTGTAGCCGACATTCCCAACTGTACGGTGTACCTAGATGATGTCATAATATACGACGATGATTTTAACAGTCACTGTGCTCACATCGGACAGCTTTTTAATAAACTGAATGAAGCAGGTTTGGTGGTAAACCTGGGTAACTGCAATTTTGTCAAAGCCACAGTTTTGTACCTGGGGTTCGAGGTGGGGATGGGTCAGGTGTGCCCTCCACAGACAAAGATCAAAGCCATCGATCAGTTTCCCCAGCCTACGACTAAGAAACAAATCTTGCGGTTTCTAGGTATGATAGGCTATTATCGTCGCTTCATCAAAGGCTATTCGACTGTACTTGCACCTTTAACTGACTTATTATCTAAGGACAAGAAGTTCCGGTGGTCTCCTGAGTGTGCAGAGGCGTTTTCCTTGGTGAAACACCTGTTATGTACCCACCCCATACTCAGGGCCCCGGACTTCAGCAGACCTTTTCAGCTGGCGACTGATGCCAGTGGCGTAGGGGCTGGGGCTGTCTTGTTACAGACAGATGATGAAGGTATCGAACATCCAGTGAGTTTTTACAGTAAAAAATTCAATAGTGCACAAAGGAATTACTCTGTAATTGAAAAAGAACTCCTGGCGATAGTGCTGGCGCTCAGGCATTTTGATGTATATGTTCTTGCTTTCGGACCAGTCGTAGTGGTTTATACCAATCATCACCTCTGAAATTCTTGAATCAGTTTCATAACTGGAATATGAGGCTGACCAGGTGGTCACTCATGCTTCAGGAGTATAATCTGGACATACGCCATATTGCCGGTTCTGATAACATGATAGCGGATTGTCTATCAAGGGTGGATGATGTTGGTTAGACTGCCACAGGATTGAGGGTTGAGTGTGGAGGAAAATAGGCTGTCACTGTAGTTCAGCCGAAAACAAATAAATAAAAAAGCAAAAAACCTTATAAAAACTCTTTATTTTTATAACGTGTAGAATCTTGTATAAGATGTTGTAGCAGTATCTAAGTTGAATGTTTTCGCTTATTGTCGCTAAGTTGTTGAACTTGCTCGGTGGAGCGCAACAGTCTTTATTTTTTTTTTATATAGTGCCTTGTGTCGCAACAGTGTGTGGTACTATGAGAAGCTTTCTGTTAGATATGAAGAACTTAGTCAAGGATCTTATATCTTGGGGGAGGTGTGACGCTTCTGCATAGTAGCCACGTGCGGGCATGCGCACGCGTCGGCTGCCCAGCCGTTTAGAAACCGGCAGCCGGTCGGCAGGCTTTTCCTTTGTATATATCCTACGACAACGTAACTAATGTCTGGGATATTCTTATGTTGTTTCACAGCTTGAAGCTGCCCTTATTCTTAACCAACGCATCTTAGTATATTTTATTCTCGATAGTTGATTATTTCATTATAATATAATTATAAGATGTAAGTCTAGTGAGGGCGGGAGGAGACGAGCGGGAGAGAGAGACCGGCTTGGGACGTTGCTTCGCTTGCCAGCTTGGGACGAGCCTGAAGCGTTGCCATATGCATTTGTTTGCAACGTTAGGCTTAGTTTCGACTCACGCACGGGGTAGAAGATTTTGACCCGGCAACTGTGTTGAGTGTTGCCAAGCATGGGATGTATTTTGCATGCCTAGGGTGGGGTCCAGACAGATTCAAGACTCAAAGCTCACCTCACTGTCGTACCCTTCGGACCCCCTTGATATCTATCCCTCTCAACCCCACTTAGAAACTTTCTCTCTTACTTTGTATACCTTCCTTCCACTACTTCACCAATCTATTTAATTATCCCATCCCCTTGATAGACCTTATATATATTATTGTATTAACGACGAGCTCTCAGATAACTAGATAGGATTTTGGGCCTTATGCAGAGACGTAATTGTTAATGAGACCTAGGAAGCTTTTTTGTTGTCTCATATTTGGTGGTTTCATGCTTGCTAGTGTGTTCTTGTGTCAGGTTAGCAGGGGCTAGACCGGAGGGGAGGCTTTTTGCGATCCTTTAAGTAAAGTCTGCTGGTGCGAGTCCTGTGGACCCGCACGACTTTACTAGGATACCCGTGGGAGTCTGGGGGCATTTTCTTGTCTGTGTCCCTGTGTGTCTAGTGTTGTGTTGTGTGAGGGCCCTTGCCTAGTCCACTCAGCACTGCGCTAGCACGTCTTGCTTTTGTTTTAGGGTCGCCAGGAGAGAGTCAGATACTTGCGATCTGAGTCTCTCAAGAGAGCACCCTTTCAATTAGAGTAATTTGGCGCACAGACTTGGGAACGTCCCTAGGCTAGAGCAGGTGGCTCGGCCCGGGTATCCGAAGCCTATATCCTTCCGGCTAGACCTCTGCCACCTGGCAGATTAACAGCTAGGGGTTTATCATCTCTGTATGCTTGTTATTGTGCCACAGTTTACCGTTTTTGTGAGCATTGTGAGTCAGGGTGTGGCTTAGAGACTCTGTCCGAGCAGGCTTGCCTGAGTAAGAGTGAGAAGCACACCTGTATGTGGTTATGTTGCGAGTTGCTGCCTTTATTTAATTATACCTATGCCATTATACACTGTAGGTCCTATCACTAGTATTTATTCCTGCTTATGAGTTAAGAGTTCTCTAAATCCGTAACGTATTTTCTTTGCTAAGCATCAGATCCTACAGTAGCCGCATGCAGTTTAGAAACCCGCATCTTGTCTACCTGTACGATGTTTTGAGGACTGGTTGCTTTCACCTTCTTTCACGCAGGGGTGATTAGTTGTATTAATTAACGTAATGTTAAATGTACTTTCTTCTAGTTTGTTATTAAATTGTTTCTGCAATTTAATTCCATTATCTATCTTTTCCTTGAAGGTTTAAGTCAACTTAATTGTGTGATCTTTTATATAGCCTGCGTGACTATCAGCAGTCTATAGTGCGTGCACCCTGTAACCGAGTCATAGGATACCTCATTGTCCAGGCAGGACTCTTGACGGTTTAGGGTGGTTTGTTGCCTGGGTTTATAGATAAGGGTTGGATCTAGCGTTTTCCGTTGTTGCTTGTTGCCGCATACCTAGTCCAATAGAAAGAGCCCAGTGTTTATATATCCCAGGACGTAACATATTGCTTAACCAAGATGATTATATCCAATAACTATTATAAACAATGTGATGGTGTCGGTGTGGGATTGCCGCTTGGATGTTCGTTAGCCAATATATTCATGTGTCATTATAAATCCCAATGGTTGGATGATTGCCCTGCCTTCTTTAAACCCCTTATTTATCGAAGGTATGTTGACGACACCTTCCTAGTCTTTCGATCACCCCATATATATATATATATATATATATATATATAAGGATTGGTTAGAGTAGGTTTCTTGGGTTGCCGTTGCGTTATCTGGGTATGAACTCGCTGACATCTTTCCCCTTGACCTTTGCAGTATTGTTCGGTCGAGAATAGGTGGTGCGGTTAATAGCGTAAGGTAGGAGTCGTTCCTGGGGTAACTTAGGTGTAGCACCGAATATTATCTCATACGGGGAATAGCTGGTAGTTCTGCAAACTGTAGTATTAATTCCCCAAATTATTTCTGGTAATAGTTCCGGCCATTCTCTGGTTATCTCCTCCCCTTGTGAACTCAGGTTATCTCTTACACAATTCTCAAGTAACCTATGATTTCTCTCGCATACAGCATTCCCTTGTGCCCAGTACGGGGAGGTATGCCGAATCTGGTAACCCAAGGTATCCCACAAATGTTGCTAAATCTCGTTATTGGATTATCTTATTACCCTTATTACTCATATGGACTCTGGGATGCCACAAACTGAAGATTACTTTATTGAGTATGCTCTTTGCCAGGTCTCAGCGTTTTTGTCCGGAATGGCACAAGCAACCGTATATTTGGAAAAGCCATCAACACAGGTTAATATGTACAGTTGGTCAAAGTTCCAGCTGACCCACCCTCGCTCTGGGGCTCGCAGAATTATCTGGCAATACTGGTGTAGAAAGGAATACATATTTCTGTTTTATTGGTGGCTGCTTAACCTCTGAAGTGCGCACGGGGGTAATTGAAAACCTCCCCCTGTGCTGACGTATTTGAGGTGTTTCCGTCACTAAAATATTCATTGTACCATTAATAGCATTAATAATTATCCATATGCGCCTATTATGGGTTGATTATAAAGGTATTAACCTGAAACAACAATAAAACGAATGAAAACAGCGTTTGGATGGTCAAAATCGGAGATATAGCCCGCGAGTTGTATAATGTATGGGTGAGGCAAGCTACCTTCCCGCCAATTTTCCCCAAGGCCACTGCGACACAGTCGATCGATACTCTCTCTCTCTCTCTTGCACTCGATTGCCATCAGTGATGACAACACCCTGCTTGCAACTCGCTAATGTTAGCACGAAAATATACCTCAGAATAAGGGAATAATAGGGAAAATAGGTGATAACTGAGGGATAGGAGGAAAGTGGGGAAGGAGGGGAGGTAGAGGACTGAGATTTTGCATGGCCCAGGGGCAAAAAAAAAATAAATAAATAAAAAAATAAAAATAAAAAAATAAAAAAAAATTTGATGTCAAAAGTTGATTTTTAATTTTACTTACTCAGGAGAGTCTTCCCGCAGTCCGCCGGGGGAACTCTTAAGAGTCTTCCCGCAGCTCCCGGGTTAATGAAGGACCATTTAGTCTTCACAACGTGAACATTACATTGTCTAATTTGCAGTAATATACAGGACAGACACAGGTAATACATTAATGGCAAGTGGTATCCCTGCACCACTACACCAGTATTGCCAGCTAATTCTGCGAGCCCAAGAGCGAGGGTGGGTCAGCTGGAACTTTGACCAACTGTACCTTTTGTTTTTCTTTCTGGGCAGCGGTCCAACAATATCTACAGACAACTTTTCCCAGGGCTTTCCAGCAAGAATGTGCCCTTCTTGTTGTTTAGGTCCTCGTCCATCCTTCCCTCTCTGACACCCTAAGCAACTTTGCACTACTTCCTTGACTATTTTGTCAGCCCGGGAGGTCCAGTACCTCTCATTGAATTGCTTCAAAACTCTAGTCTGTCCTAAGTGCCGTCCGTGTAGGGTCTCAATCATGTGTTTGGCCTCGGAATAATCTTACTCTACACGATCTTTAGAGTCCCTCCAGGCCCCATCAGATAACCGAAATTTATCCCCTAGGTTTTGTGTAGGTTCCTTTTTGGTTTCTTTTCCCGTTGAGGGGATTGTACCGGGGTTACAGGTAACCTGGATTATCCATCTGCATTTGTATGTAGTTTGCCCGGTCAATGCCTAACATCGAATGAATATTCCTCCAGAATTCCTTTCCACCTAACAAAATATAGTCCGTCTTCTGTTTTCATCTTTCGGAGCCACTGTAAGCTGTGATTGCCAGTGATTACTTCAAAATGTACTCTGGCTAAATAGGGTCGAAAGTATTGCACTACCCATACTAAAGCTAAACATTCTTTCTTGGTCACACTGTAATTCTTTTCCCCTTTATTGAAAGTCCTACTGGCACAGGCCACTATGCCTTCCTTGCCATCAACCTTCTGGGCCAATACTGCCCCTAGCCCTTCATCAGAGGCGTCGGTGTACAGCTGGAAAGGTTTAGTGAAATCGGGATGACAAAAAAATGGGGTTAGAGGTTAACTTTTGTTTTAAGGTTTCGAAAGCCTCTTGGCAACTTTGGTCCCAGTTGAACTTTCTTCCTGTCTCGAGTCTTTTGGTCATAGGTCGGGCGAGTTTGGAAAAACTGGGTATGAATCTTCGATAGTAAGAGACCATCCCTAGAAATGCTCTTATTCCTTTTACAGTAGTAGGGGGAGAGATTTCTGCGATGGCTCTCACTTAAAAGGGGCCAGGTTGGATACCTTGCTTTAAAACCACATGTCCTAAGTATGCCACCTCGCGTGCCCCTAGTTGCACTTAGAAGATGTTAACTTTAATCCCACTTTCCGGATTCTATCTAATACTTCTCGCAACCTGTCAATGTGCTCCTCCCAACTGCTCGAGAATATTATGAAGTCATCTAGGTAGGCCACCCTAAGGTCCACCCACTTTGATGACGTCTCACCCCAGGGGTGGAGTCAAGAGTGGTGGGGTGGTGGAGATATTTTATGGAGAATTATCCACCACTAAACTGGTGTTACTGTCATTAGAACTCTTGGAGGGTGTTTTTCCGGTCCCTTCTCAAGACCATCGTTGCAGGATCTACCCGGAAAACTGTTTTTCCGGTCCCGTCGCAAACCCACTTTTAGTAAGAGAGACACCAATATTCTCTTGCGACGGCAAGAGAGCTCCAGAGCTGGGTTGACGGCAAGCTGAAACATCTCACTCAGCTTACTGTTTCTTCATTCTAATGTATTTCAGTATATTTGTTTATCCAAAAATGTTCTTATAATTTACTTGCCTAATATTGGTAAGTAGAGTACCGTAATAAGAGCCCACAGTAACGAATATCCAATTGTTGATAATATATTAATTTCGGACAGTACGCTTGTGTAGATTTTTTGTCCAGGAACATTTTGAACGAAGATGAACCACCACCGTAATTCAATGCATATTAACTCGGAAAATATATCAAAACCAAGCTATCACGTAGCCTGCAGTTGCCCACATATTTATATAAGTTCTGTTCCTCTCCGTGCCCATGTTAATGGAAATATATTGCGCATCATTGAATTACGAGTGTATAGTGGTTAATTCATATGATCAGTAAACTGATAATTAAAAGAAACCTCACTCGCAATTCATACGTATAGGCCTACTACATAATTTACTTTTATAAATCAGATCACGATTGGAAAGAACTTATGTGGGCAACGGTACCTGGACATAGCCTAATTATATGCACTGTAGAAGGGAATTGAGATTGTATTGGAGAAACATGTTGTTGTTCTGTAGTTATAATCTAGATGTTTATTGTTTGTATATGTAAGCGCGCGAAGCAGTAGCCTACAACGTGTGGTTTGGTGGTGCCGCGACAGCTGCCAGGTACACGATCAATAGGTTAACATATCAAACTGCCTTAATATTTGCCTTGCCATGAAAATTATACATATAGCATATATTGTTATGCGATATTAACTATAATGTAATGGAAATTGGCATACAAATAGTACACACATTTCACTTCAATGTTCAAAGTACGGAACGGACTTCTTGTCCGGACACGAACAAGATAAATCGAAACAATTTTTTTGTCCTCTCCGGATTTTGGTAGACAGCTTCCCAGTTCACACTACGTACGGCTAGCATGTCTGGAAGACGTCACAATTTTTTGTACGGGCCGAAAAACGGCTCTTGTGAACCAGGCTTAACCTCTCCGCGGCGCACAGGGGGTTTTCTACAGGGTAAGACTGTGCGCACCTATGATGATTTTGGGACCTATTGCCAATTTCGATAAAAAGTATATCATCGTGTAGGGAATGTTTGCGTGCATCGGCCCATATATATTTGACCCCCCAAAAAATGTCTGGGGAGGGTGGGGGAACGGTCCGTAGTTGAAAAATGTGGAGCGAATGGCACCGCGCGGCTAGATTGTCATCGAGCGGCGAGATTTCCCTGCCGAATTTGTACGCGCCCAGGGGATAGAAGGAGAGGGAGGAGGGGGTGGGTTACCGCGTATTATCACGTATATGTCCTTTTTTGAGCCCTTTTAGGCTATGTAGAGTATGTATACGTGTGTAGGCCAACCATATAACAATGAATATGCCTCATAGTGACCAAAAATTGCAATATATAAGGGAATTATAAGAGAATTTTTAGGCGGGAATGAAGATGTGTTGGAGGTTTGGCGGCAATTTATGAGCTGAGAGTGTGGTTTACGCCATACATATCACATATATCTTGTACGTAGAGCACTGTCATGCTATTATACAGACTTGTTCGTATGTATACGTGCCATATATCAAAATATATACCGCATATAGACCAATTCATGCGATATTTACGCACATTATCAATGAGTTTCTATGCGTGAACCAAGGTGTGAGTGAGTTGTGCTGGGAATGAAAGGGGGAGAGGGTGTGTTACGCCATAAATATCACGTAAATCTTGTATTTAGAGCACTGTCATGCTATAATAAAGACGTGTACGTATGTAGGCGTCCCATATAACAAGGAATATACCGCATATAGCCCAATTGATGCGATATTTACGCAAATTGTGAATGTGTTTCTAGCAGACGGAAGCCTGAAAGGGTGGGTTGGGGGTGGGTGGGTGGGAGGGAGGCATGCAGGGGTGCAGGGAGGGAGTGAGTGAGTCGTGGAGAGAAGGAAGGCAGGCAGATCTCTAGATAGATAACCAGCTATGTGACAATTGTGGAGGCGCCCGAGGCGTATGGATGTCTTGGGATTTTGAACCTTATGTCTACCAGGTGTCTGGTGTTTGTTGCCACCAAGAGTTTTACAATAACATGAGTCAGGAATGGAGAGAGAGAGAGAGAGAGAGAGAGAGATAGAAACTGAGACATGCGTATGTCGTACGTATAAATGGACTTCAGAATTGCATTTTTATGCAAGCAGACATTGCATTTTAGACACATGTGAAGTACCACAGAAACATGTAGGCCATTGACTGTAAATAAAGTACTATATTATAGACCACCAGCGACGGTGGTCAGTAAACACAGGCAGATTGCCTTTTGTGATAAAGGGCTAAATATAGAATGTTGTCTCCTTACACTTGCGAAAGGGTAGATTGCCACCAGAGAAACGTTTACTTATTTATTTCCAAGTAATATGCAATCTAAATGGATATTCGAGACCTACTGCAATTATTTGTATGACAGTCATGACTATGTATAATCCAATATACGCGCGTAGGCGAGACATAAGAAAGCTGGTTGAGCAATTTTCGACACCCACACAGTTATTATTCTTTTTTATTTACAATATTATACAATACAAATGTATTTGTGAAGAGTATTTTATCCATTATTGTATTTATACAAATTTTGTTCCCAGACAGAGCTGCTGTGGCTGGTGTAGCTGGGGCATAAAGGAGCGGCAAGGGTCACCGCTTGACCGTGTGAAAATGAGTGGAGTCGCACTGAGAGGGGCAATTTTGCTGAGTGTTTGGGCAATTTTTGACAGAATATAGTTATATAATTACTAATTCTTGACAGAGACAAACTTTTATAAACCTTGGCATGATATAATTGATAATCCCATCAATTTACAAACGTAAATTGGTGGGATAATTAATTTTGTTTTGTATATTGTCATTTCGATTGTAGACACAAAGTTTTGAGTGATATTTGGTATGAGCTCCTGTGGCATGGTTGGTAAGGTCGCGGACTGGAAAACTCAAAGTGTGGTAGGGTTGTGTGATCGAATCCAGGAGGGGGTTATGGGGAAGGTTTTATATTGTCTAGAACATTTTTGATAAATTTGTTTTTTTACAAGATCATGCCATTGTATTCAAACAATATGAAATATTCATAGAATATATCATATTGTAAGAATACAATGACATGACCTTGTTTGTTTTTTGTTTTTTTATTGTTTTATTTTATTATCTTAGTAGGTTTGACAGGATTTGTTGAAACATATTTATTTTTGTACAATTCATTTGAGGTAAGAAAATAATTATATACACATTACTTTGGCTAATAACAAACATATATATTGATATACTAAAAAAATAAGGCATATTACATGTAAATCTTTGAAACTTATAAACTAAATAATGAAACATACAATTATATAATGTAAAAGCTATATCACAGGGACATCTTTGGAACTTATACATTATATAATATATGTGTTACATTATGAGGTAGCGTGATCAATTAGGTCAGGTCAGGTAAGGTAGGGCGCGAGTCCAGGACAGGGCGGGGCAGGGGGCGAGTCCAGGGCAGGGCACGGGGCGAGTCCAGGGCAGGGCAGGGCAGGGCGACACTCAATAATTCTTGAAGGTGTGGTAGTCCCTGAAGCAGTCACCCAGGCAGAGTGGAACTTTGCACTCGGCGCACATTGAGGTGACTCTTTTGGTGACATGGGGTTTCCTGACACTGGAGCTGCAGACGGTGCACTGCACCTGCCTGTGACGAGTGCCAAGCATCTCAGTGTTGATGGGGTAGTGTCTTTCGACACCCAGCTGGATGCGGTCAGGAACGTGATCCCCACGCCATGCCGTACGTCTGTGAGTGGTGGTGCCATACTTCTCCAGGAGTTGGTATGAGACGTTGAACACGAACTCCCGGAATTTCAGCTTCTGGTTTGGGGCCATATCCTTTTTCACCAACCACAAGTTGTAGGCGTTCAGCATCGTTATATCAACTAGGTGGAGGAAGAGCTTGTGATACCACTTCACAGTCTTCCTCAGACACTCAACGCCTGACAGCTGACAGTCAGACTTGTCCACCAGGCGCATGTTCTTAGTGTAGTCCACTACCATGTCGGGCTTGTAGATTGTCTTCCTGGTTCGGTAGTGGATTTTGCCAGAATCCACCTGGGCACCTGTGTGGACGGTGGAAAGCAGGTGGACGTCTCGCTTATCCTTCCACTTCAGGGCTATCACTTTCCCACACTTCTCGAGCTGCTTGTATGTCTGCCCCTTTCGTCGCCTTCTTCGCACATGCCTCTCGCGGTGTTCCTGGGCCAGGTCGTCTTCTGAAGGTGTGTCACTGGAGGAGGCATCTGTGAGAGGAATGACATCACCTGTGAACTTTGGCATAAACTTTCTTGTCTTTCTGACAGTCCCACATGACCCCGTTTGGTTGTCATGAAGAAACTGGCAGAGAGCAGGAGAAGTATACCAGTTGTCAGTGTAGATGATGTGGCCTTTGCCCAGGTAAGGTGCCAACATTTTCCTGACGATGGCACCTGACATGCCCATGGGGTCATTGGCAGCGGCTTTCGGTATGTCAATGTCAGTGCCTGTGTACACGATCATGTCAAGCACTATTCCAGTTTCGCAGTCACACAAAACGAAGTGCTTGATTCCGAACCTATGCCTTTTCAAGGGGATATACTGTTTGAAAACAAGACGTCCTTTGAAGAGCACGAGCGACTCATCAATCACCAAATTGAGGAAGGGGTAAAAGTATTTCCTATACCTCTCCAACAACATGGTGAACACATCCCGAACTTTCCATATCCTGTCAATCCTGTTAGGATTTTCGTTGTCTGCAAAGTGCATAAATCTTAGCAGCAACAAAAATCTGTCACGAGTCATGAACTTATTGAAAGTTGGGGTGGCAATGAGAGGATCGTGCTTCCAATAGTGTTGCAACACATGCTTCTTGATCAGAGGCATGAGGAACAACAAGGCAAAGAACGTCATAAATTCTTCCACAGTCGTATCCACCCAGCCTCGTATTCTCGCTTTTGGAGAAAGGACGTCCAATCTGCCAAACACCCACCTGTAGTAGGCGTTTGTTTGGGCAACGATGTACGTCATTACCTCCATGTCGAAAAAAGCGAGGAAGAAGTCGCTTTCGTTCGCTTGATCATCACAGGGCCAGTCGTCAGTTGTTCCTGACGTCCCAGGATTGAACTGGGGCACGTCAGGTACAAAATTGACCCCGTCAGACCAATCGAATGAAGGCAGCTCAGGGATCGGAATGTCATCTGCGTCTGCTTCATCGTCTGAAATATCGCTTCCATGGTCGCGATACAGCACTTCATCATCATCACCCTCCTCTTCACTTGACAGACGATGCCCTTCCTCATTTTCGTCACCGACGTCGGACTCACTCCCACTGTCCACTCCCAAATCCCCCCACCCTTGGTCCCGTGCTAGGGCTTCGTCGTCGAAACCTGGGCTGCCAATGTCCTGCGAATCACCATCAAACAGCAGGGCGGCATACTTTGATGGTGTCAGAGTTTTCCGGGTCACTTTTGCACGTGAGGGTGTCTTATGGACAGGGACAGCAGAGGCGGTGGCAGGGGCGGCGGCAGGGGCGGCGGCAGGGGCAGCAGTGGTGCGTAGCCTTGATGGCAAGATGATGGTGGTGCCTGTCGCCCTTCTCTCTGTTCCTTGGGCAGGGGCAGCATGGGCGGCAGGGGCAGCAGGGGCAACAGGGGCAGCAGGGCCGGCAGGGACACCAGGGCCAGCAGGGCCAGCATTCGCTTTCCCTCTCCCTTTCCCCTTCCCCTTCCCCTTCCCCTTCCCCTTCCCTGTTCCTTGGGCAGGGGCGGCAGGGGCAGCAGGGGCGGCAGGGGCAGCAGGGGCGGCAGGGGCAGCCGGGCCAGGGGCGGCTGGTGGTGGTGGTGGTGGTGGTAGGGGCACTGTGGCTGGCGTACGGGATCTCTTCCCTACGCCCGTGCCTTTAATTTTTCCTGCCCCCGCAGGTTCTGCAGCCCTAGCGCGGCCTCCAACGTCGCTGGTACCGGTGGCAGGGGTGGTAGGGGCAGCAGGGGCGGCAGGAGCAGCCGGGCCAGGGGCGGCTGGTGGTGGTGGTGGTGGTAGGGGCACTGTGGCTGGCGTACGGGTTCTCTTCCCTACGCCCGTGCCTTTAATTTTTCCTGCCCCCGCAGGTTCTGCAGCCCTAGGGCGGCCTCCTGCGTCGCTGGTACCGGTGGCAGGGGTGGCAGGGGTGGCAGTGGTGGTGGTAGTGGTTGTTGCAGTGGCCTGGGTCGTGGTGGCAGTGTCACGAAAGACCAATGACCTCTGTGCCATTGCCCTGCTTGCACGTGTTTTCCGTGCTTTGGGTGCTGGTGTTTCGTCCTCAGAGCTGTAGGGCGTGTCGTACTGGTAGCTAGGGTCTTTGGCAGCCACCCTCTGCCTTCCACGGCGGCTAACACCACCAGAAGGAGGGCTGGTTGTGTCATCAGGGAGCGAGCGTGAAGGACGTGTGGGCTCCATGACTAGTGCGTGGTTACTGGCACGGTGGTGCTTGCACGAGTGCGGGGCGAGCGTTTGGCGGGGTGGTGTTGAGAGTTGACATGTAGTACTATACACACACCAATTTTCAGCCGCCTGGCTATAAACGCGCGGTTTTGGTACACGTTCAAAAGCTCTGCTCTTAAGAGTCTCCCCGCAGTCCGCCGGGGGAACTCTTATGAGTCTCCCCGCAGCTCCCGGGTTAAGAGGACAATCATCTTTGTGAACTTTAGGAAATCCATACATCACCCCTGGTCTAGAACCGGAAGCATAGAGCTTAGACAACACATCATTATCAATAACATACGACTCCTATAATTTTCTCAATAACCTGTTAACCTTATCCTCATATTTCAAAATTTGGGAGAATATATTATCCTTAATTACTCTAAATTGTGTGACATAATTCAATATATTCATCATCTTCTGGACATAATCATCTTTGTTAAGCAATGCAACACCGTTACCTTTATCTGGCCGAGTAATGACCAGATCTTTATCTTGTGCAAGATTTCTAAGTGCAACAAATTTATCTTTACTTAAATTCTGGTTTTGAGATTGGTTTTCATGAGAGTAATATGACCAGTACGCTAAATACCTGAGGGATGTTTTCACGTAATTAAAACCTTAGCACAAGGATCATAAAGAAAGTGATTTTGTATGACTTTAAACAGCCTTTCAAAGCTTAAAAAATGCCTAGGAAAATGAAGGTTATGCGGATACAGAGCGTATTTTAGGCCGTTTGATAAAGCACTTTTTTCAATTACAGAAAAAAACGTGCTTGAGAAGTTAAACATCACTTTATCAGGAGACACGTTATCTGTTACATAACCAAGTTTTCTAAGCTTGTTCCTTTGGACGAACTCTGTGCGAGCAATACATTTAATATTTGTGTTTGTCACTAGGTTAGAGAGATGGTTAAAATCAAGCCAGTTTACTTTTTCTTTCAATAAAGCAAGATAATGTTCTATTTTTCCATTCAGAGCTTTTAGAGCTTTATTTGTTCTGATTCATTTCACATGCTAGCAAGTGTCTTTGACAATTTCTGTACACCTTAGATGTCTGCAGATCCTTGTTGCTAAGCTTGAATTTAAAAAAAAATAGGAATCAAATTCTGTTCATGACACGATTGTGAAAATGGTATATCACAATGAAGCTTCCGTACTTTGAAGTCCAGACACTCCACACCTCGGTACATCAACACCTCAGGTCGTCCATAGCGAGTGGTCAGGATATGAGAAATAGACTTGCCGCATGGAAAGCGCAGTCTTCATATGAAGAACAAGACCAGGGTTGTGACAATCAACTTCATGGAAGTCATCTTTATTGGCAACGTTTCGGTCTCACACAAGGTCCATCATCAGGCCTATGAATACAATACAATTCTTACAATAGGAATGTTTAAAAAATAACGTTACTCAGAAGCCTAGCCAACATACAAATCGGCAGACAAATGAGCATACACCTTAAAATCCAAGATACTTATATAGTTATTATGACATTGTTAATAATATAAACAAAGATAGAAATAGTGATACGTTAAGAAAACTATAATTATAGTAAAATGTAAATGGTGATCAAAAGATTCGGTAACAAAAACACAATACAAAGGAAAAAGCATTGGCAGGTGAAATATATTTCTCAGTGGAATCAAAAGTATTTAGGAAAGTTGTTGAAAATTACATATAATAGAAAACGAAAATAGCATAAAAATAGCAATATATTAAGAAAACAATCTTACAGGTTTACGAAGTAAATATCGTCAAACGTTTAATAGAGAAGAAAAAGGGTGAAATCTATATACATTTTTTTAATAAAAACATATACAGTAAATACGAAACTAAAACTAAAATCCAAACTTTTATATTGAGAATGACGGAAGGTTACAGCTACGCGAATTAATATATTTCTAAATAAATCCTCGTACATCCTAAGTATTAAAAGACAAATTAAAAACTAAACCTATATATCTAGTGTTATTACTTACATTGAAAACAAAGAAGAGGTACAGAGGACTCGTATCCCCCAATGCGGGGGCGCTCGACCACCTGGTAGATACTCTCTAGGATGAGGAGATCCGTGTCACTAGAGCTACTGGCTAAAACTGAGAAATTGTCTCTATTTATATGGTGGTCATTGTTATGCGAGTGATCACGAATCGATGAGTGAACAGCTCTCAATAATGGATGACCCATTCTCAATGATTGGCCTTAATGTTCAAGAATCCTAGCTTCTAATTGCCTCTTCGTTTTACCTATGTATATAGCCTTACAGCTATCACATGTGTACTGATAAACCACAGAAGAGACAAGCTTGGTAGGAATTACATCTATATATTAAAAAACAAAACTACCTATAGTGCATCCTGACTTTAAAATGACCCTGACACTGACCTGAGGGTAAAATTCACGAAAGAGTCCAGTGAGTTTCTTACGTAACAGCAAACTTTTGCTGCCTGTGAAAACAATGGGGAAATAGATAATCTGTTTAGGGACCTAGCAATAGATAATTTATAACCATGAATTATTATATCAAGGGCTTTACCTACATATGTGTCAATAAAGTTATGAGGGAAACCATTGTTGCGAAGCAAGTCGCGAATTAATTGAATCTCCTTGTCGAATTTGAAATAATCTGAACATATTTGGTATGCTCTGGAAGTGAGACTCTGACTGGAACAATTTCAATTTATGAGTAAAGTTCAATCTCTCTTTATGAAAAATTATGTTTATTCACCTTCTGTGACTATTAGGGAACCTGTTACTGTCCGATTGTCTCTATTTTCTCCACATAATTAGAACAAGCATACATAACAAGTCCCTCAGAAGTTTATTGAGTTTTGGAAATATTTTCCATACTCAAATTATATATTTAGGATAGGAAATTGGCCCAATTATTTAATATTGATATTTACCTGCGGTTTTCAACATGATCACGTATAGAATTGGCAACAAGCTTCCGAGATGTTATAGACAATCTATATAAGGTACCCCATACACAATATAATTTGTTTTTGCAAAGTCGATTTTGGGCTATCAGATATTTAGTAAAAATAAAATAAAAATGCGCTCACACGCGCATGCGCGGACATAGAACGATGAAAATTTCAGCGAGTCAGTGTTACTCCATTTCCATATATATGGCAGAAGGCCAGCAATGAGTCTCTTATAGAAGCTGAGATAGGAATATTCCTGTAGTCTCCCCTCAATAAGCACACAAATCTGTATTGATATCATCAGTTCGGCTACGTGAATGAACCCATTGGGCCATCGCTGGCGAAGTTGTGTTTCCTTCGGAAAACAGAATTATTAAATGTTTGATCCTGCTGTTTACTTTTTCTTGTGTTACGGCACCCATATTTTTTTTCTATGTGAGTGAGGGAGACAAAAGGCAGAACTGCCTGTAGCAAGTGCCTTCCCAGAGTTGAAAGAGTGACAGGGCCAAAATCAAGGTACGTTAGAGCCAAAATGTGTGGACACACGGAGTTTGAAAAAATTTAAGTCATAGAAAGAGGGAAAGACTTATTCTGAGAGAGTTCCAGAGCTCAGCAGTTGAATAGAAGATCTATCTATCTATTGCCTGACGCCGTGATCCCCGAAGGGGTGGCCACGAACGAACCGCCCCCATGCACCTCTGTCCCCAGTCAGTCGACGCCCCTCCCCCCAACCAGCACCGCGCTCGTTCATGTACTTCCTCACTCCATCCTTCCACTTCATATTCGGTCTACCTCTCCCTCTCTGTCCATCCACCTCGCTCTCGTACACCCTCTTAGTCATTCTCTCACTTTCCATACGTTCCATATGGCCGAACCACCTCAAGTTGTTCCTTTTCACACTTTCCAGCACATCTACCTCCACACCACACCTCCTTCTTACTTCCTCATCAGTCTGTCTATCCCTCCATGTAACTCCGCACGCACTCCTTAAGTAATTCATTTCCACTGCTCTCACTCTTGGTCTGAGTCTCTCAACCAACGTCCATGCTTCGCTTCCATAAGTCAGTGTCGGGATTACCACACTGTCATGCAAGGACTTCTTCACTTCCTTACTGACCACCCTATTTCTTGTTACTGCTTTTAGCGTTCCTACAACCCTCTTCCCCTGTTGTACCCTATCCCGCACTTCTTCATCCATAGTCCCATCTTTACTCAACACACTGCCCAGATACTTAAAAGAGTTGACGATCTCCATAGCCTGACCGTTCAGCTTCACCTCACACTCTGTGACTTCACCCCTTTCGAAGACCATAACCTTGGTCTTCCCCGTATTTACCTTCAAATTCCGTTTTTCGCACACTGTTCCAAACTCATTTACCAGACCCTGCAACTCCCATTCATTATCACTCATCAGAGCTGTATCATCCACAAACAGCAGTATAGGTAGCTTCCACTCAATTCCCTCCCTTTTCAGCGATATACCAACATCCACTGCTCTTGATAGTATAGAAGAAATAGAAGAAAGTCTGAGAAAAACGTTTCAGTCTTGGGTTGGAGAGTTGCACAGAGTAGGGGTGAGATTGTGTTGCAAGACGGGCACTACGTAGCCTACGTAGAGGAGGTGGTATACACTAGGAAAGCTCTGAAGAACATTGATTATTATAGTAGCGATAGAATAGTGAGAGAGATGCAACATTGCAGCGAAGAGAGAGAGATTGCAGAGAGTTGGCGAGTGGGCGGGAGTTAATGATAAGAAAGGCTTTCCTTTCTACTTTGTTTAGGAGTGCGGTGTGAGAGGTTCCTCCCCACACATGTGAACAATACTCAATACAAGGATGCACTGTGCCCCTGTACAGAGGAAAAAGCTGTGCAGGGGTAAAGAACTCCTTGAGGTGGTTGAGCACACCCAGCCTCTGGGAGGCTGCCTAAGCAAGACTGGTAATATGGTCCTTCCAAGTGAGAGCAGAAGAAAAATAGACACCAAGAATAATGAGAGAAGATGAAGGATTGATATTTGTATTGTGGAAGTGTAAGGGTTGGCCTCTGGGAGTTCCAGACGGGTAGTCAGATGAAGAAATTGGGTTTTGGAAGAATTTACGGTAACAAGGTTTTCTCTGCCCCAATTGGAAATAGTAGTTAGATCAGAAGATAAGTGTTTTATGGCTTCATTACGTTTGTCTTTGAGGGATTGCTGGCTGGGGTGTTCAGGAAAGGTAATTGAGTAGTGTAAGGTAGAATCGTCTGTGTATGTATGGATGGGACTGGAGGTACAGTTGAGAAGATCATTTATGAAAATTAGAAAGAGAATTTGGAGATAAGACAGAGCCCTGAGGAACACCGGAGTTGATAGGATGAGGAAGTGAGCGATGGCTGTCCACAACCGCAGCTATGGAACGGTCGTAAAGGAAATTAGAGACAAAGGCACAGATGGAGGGATAGAAACCGAAGGAGGGTATTTTAGAAATTAAAGATTTGTGCCAGATTCTATTAAAGGCCTTCGATATGTCTAGTGCAATAGAAAAGGTCTCACCGAAATCCCGAAAGGAGGATGACCAAGAGTTAGTAAGATATGAAAGAAGATCAACAGTAGAGCGACCTTTAACACCTTAGGTGCGGCACTTGTCATATGACAATTGCTTGGTCTGCACTGTACCATACGGGGGTTTGGGACTAAAAGTAACCCTCATTCCCTGCACATTTTCATGTATAAACAAGAACTAGAACATATTTCAATGATATATCACTGAAAGTAGAGGAATAGACCTTTCCAATGACACCTGAACCATGTTTGTACGACCACTGGTTGCTGTGCAACGATATTGCACATGTGACACTAAATCTGTAAAAAAAAAAATTAGCTATTCCCGAGAGTGTAAGGGAGCTGGAGATGTCTCCCACTGCCACTAGTGATGGCTCAGACACAGGGGGCGGTTGATGGGACGGTCCCGCGTTGCTTATGCTCGCTCGCCTGCCACCCACTCCTTGTTCAAGGCAGAAATTCGGCAATTGTCATATGACAAATGCCGCAGTGATGACCGTATTTTTGATATAACAGCCCACAGGCATTGAGTTAAGGAAGCCATACTGGCGATCTGAGAGTAAATTATGAGAAGAGAAATGCTTAAGAAATTTGGAAGAAAGAATAGTTTCAAAAACTTTAGAGATACAAGAGATGAGAGCAATTGGACGATAGTTGGAGGGTTGAGAGCGGTCACCCTTCTTTGGGACATGTTGAATGAGAGCAAACTTCCAGCAAGAAGGGAAGACGTTAGAAGAGAGACAGAGACGAAAGAGTTTGCCTAGGCAGGGAGTCAGCATGGAACCACAGTATTTTAGTACAACAGGAGGAACACCGTCCGGACTGTACACCTTAATATTAAGCCCAGAGAGGGTAGAAAATACATTTTTAGAAGAGATTAGGATATTAGGCATAAGTAGGAGAGAGGGGGGTGGAGAGGGAAGAATAGCACCGGAATCATCCAAGGTGGAGTTTCTAGCAAAAGTTTGAGCATAGAGTTTAGCTTTGACAGAGGAAGAAGTGATGGTTGTGCCATCAGATTGGAAAAGGGGAGGGAAAAACGAGGAAGAAAAATTGTTGGAGAGGTTTTTGGCTAGTTGCCAGAAAGCTTGGGAGGAGCTAGAGTTGGATAGTTAGAACATGGCTTATCTGCAGATTTGAAAATATATCATCAGTCAATCAAATAATCTTAGATAGAAGGTGTTTACACAGAGAAGACCTGGGTCAGACTAGGGTGAGGGTCAGGGCTGGTGGTACAGCTGATGTCATGAATACCGCGTGGCTCGCATCCTACCTGCGCGCCATCCATCCTCTCTCTAGATGGATCTTGGTGGTGATATGCCTTGGTGTAGAAGTGTCTCGTCTTGTTTGGTTGGTGAAAGCTCCAGTCTAGAAGTGTTTAGCATCCATCACAGCCTCAGCTCCACCCTAAGGTCCACCCACTTTGACGACGTCTCACCCCAGGGGTGGAGTCAAGAGTGGTGGGGTGGTGGAGATATTTGATGGAGTATTATCCACCACTAAACTTGTGTTACTGTCATTAGAACTCTTGGAGGGTGTTTTTCCGGTCCCTTCTCAAGACATCGTTGCAGGATCTACCCGGAAAACTGTTTTTCCGGTCCCGTCGCAAGCCCACCTTTAGTAAGAGAGACACCAATATTCTCTTGCGACAGCAAGAGAGCTCCGGAGCTGGGTTGACGGCAAGCTGAAACATCTCACTCAGCTTACTGTTTCTTAATTCTAATTTATTTTGGTATATTTGTTTACCCAAACATTTTCTTATAATTTACTTGCCTAATATTGGTAAGTAGAGTAATATGAGCCCACAGTAACGAATATCTAATTGTTGATAATATATTAATTTCGGACAGTACGCTTGTGTAGATTTTTTGTCCAGGAAACAACAACAAACCTCAGCTGTGACTATGCTATTTACCGATTGGTTTTGTACATCAGAATTGCATTTATACAATCCTTATGATAATTAAATTGGCGGTGTGACGCTTCTGCATAGTAGCCACGTGCGGGCATGCACGCGCGTCGGCTGCCCAGCCGTTTAGAAACCGGCTGGCGGCAGCCGGCCGGCAGGCTTTTCCTTAGTATATATCCTACGACAATGTAACTAATGTCTGGGATATTCTTATGTTGTTTCACAGCTTGTAGCTGCCCTTATTCTTAACCAACGCATCTTAGTATATTTTATTCTCGATAGTTGATTGTTTCATTATAATATATAAGATGTACGTCTAGTGAGGGCGGGAGGAGACGAGCGGGAGAGAGAGAACGGCTTGGGACGTTGCTTCGCTTGCCAGCTTGGGACAAGCCTGAAGCGTTGCCATATGCATTTGATTGCAATGTTAGGCTTAGTTTCGACTCACGCACGGGGTAGAGGATTTTGACCCGGCAACTGTGTTGAGTGTTGCCGAGCATGGGATGTATTCTGCATGCCTAGGGTGGGGTCCAGACAGATTCAAGACTTAGAGCTCACCTCACTGTCGTACCCTTCGGACCCCCTTGATATCTATCCCTCTCAACCCCACTTAGAAACTTTCTCTCTTACTTTGTATACCTTCCTTCCACTACTTCACCAATCTATTTAATTATCCCATCCCCTTGATAGACCTTATATCTATTATTGTATTAACGATGAGCTCTCAGATAACTAGATAGGATTTTGGGCCTTATGCAGAGATGTAATTGTTAATGAGACCTAGGAAGCTTTTTTGTTGTCTCATATTTGGTGGTTTCATGCTTGCTAGTGTGTTCTTGTGTCGGGTTAGCAGGGGCTAGACCGGAGGGGAGGCTTTTTGCGATCCTTTAAGTAAAGTCTGCTGGTGCGAGTCCCGTGGACCCGCACGACTTTACTAGGATAACCGTGGGAGTCTGGGGGCATTTTCTTGTCTGTGTCCCTGTGTGTCTAGCGTTGTGTTGTGTGAGGGCCCTTGCCTAGTCCACTCAGCACTGCGCTAGCATGTCTTGCTTTTGTTTTAGGGTCGCCAGGAGAGAGTCAGATACTTGCGATCTGAGTCTCTCAAGAGAGCACCCTTTCAATTAGAGTAATTTGGCGCACAGACTTGGGAACGTCCCTAGGCTAGAGCAGATGGCTCAGCCCGGGTATCCGAAGCCTATATCCTTCCAGCTAGACCTCTGCCACCTGGCAGATTAACTGCTAGGGGTTTATTATTTCTGTATGCTTGTTATTGTGCCACAGTTTACCGTTTTTGTGAGCATTGTGAGTCAGGGTGTGACTTAGAGACTCTGTCCGAGCAGGCTTGCCTGACTAAGAGTGAGAAGCACACCTGTATGTGGTTATGTTGCGAGTTGCTGCCTTTATTTAATTATACCTATGCCATTATACACTGTAGGTCCTATCACTAGTATTTATTCCTGCTTATGAGTTAAGAGTTCTCTAAATCCGTAACGTACTTTCTTTGTTAAGCATCAGATCCTACAGCCTGCAGTTTAGAAACCCGCATCTTGTCTACCTGTACGATGTTTTGAGGACTATTTGCTTTCACCTTCTTTCACGCAGGGGTGATTAGTTGTATTAATTAACGTAACGTTAAATGTACTTTCTTCTAGTTTGTTATTAAATTGTTTCTGCAATTTAATTCCGTTATCTATCTTTTCCTTGAAGCTTTAACCCTTAATTAGCGGCGAGCAACATAAGTCGAGTTAAATAAAGCTGGACTATGTGGCGGTGCTCGACATATATCGTGTGGCAATTTCAGCACGTAATGTTGCTGAGAGAGAGAGACAAGTGGTGGCAGGAGAGTAGCGAGCGTATGACTGCTCCAGACCACCGCGGCGAACCAACTGACATGAATCCCACCTCCTCCCTCCCTCTCTCACTCGCTATATACGGAATTGTATGAGGAAATGCCTAATTACATGCTTTTTGCACTCGCGTTGCACGGTTATTGCAAGAAAACTAGCCATCATAAAAGGATCGTTATGGTGTCATTCGAAAGCTCTGTTTATGCCCTTTCAGGGATATATACTTGTTTTACGTTCTGGGTCTTATTTAGGCCTGAAAATGATCACGTAAACAGCCCTATTTTGGCTAAAAACACCCCGCTGGGCGGTACATATAAATAAACCGCATAGGCCGCTCGTAAGGTGTTAAGTCAACTTAATTGTGTGATCTTTTATATAGCCTGCTTGACTATCAGCAGTCTATAGTGCGTGCACCCTGTAACCGAGTCATAGGATACCTTGTTGTCCAGGCAGGACTCTTGACGGTTTAGGGTGGTTTATTGCCTGGGTTTATAGATAAGGGTTGGATCTAGCGTTTTCCGTTGTTGCTTGTTGCCGCATACCTAGTCCAATAGAAAGAGCCCAGTGTTTATATATCCCAGTACGTAACAAATGGTGACCTTGCATAGGATTTACTGAACAGAGGAATATAGTGGTCATTTGTTTTGAGATTCCTTATGATTAGAGGAATACAGTGGACATAGTTTTTTTTTTTGGAGCAACCAATATAACACATTAAAGACTTTAAATAACATTAGTATATACATACTTGCATAGGAGATAAGGCACATTCTATAACCGTGATAAATACTGCAGTACACAAACATGTCTAATACATCGGAACACAGTGATGGGTCAGGTCACGATACGGGCTCGGAGGGAGAAAGACCTGTGGAGTGGCTAGTCGATAGCGAGGAGGGTGCTAGAAGATTTTTAGAGGTGCCCCTTACCGCTGCCAGGGTGTTGAAGCTGAATAAGTATGGCTTAAAGTGTGTGGCAGGTCTTCAGGGTCACCAGGGTTTAAGTGGCATGAGCAAAGATCAGCTGAGGACTTTGATATTGGGTTTAGAAGGGAGAGACCTGGGTGGAGAGGCGACTGGGGGCCCCGGTCCGCAGCCCCCCCTCCACTCTACTCCCATATCAAACGCCAGGGTGCCTGAATTTAGTACATACCCCCAAGTTGATGGTCAATGGCAGCGTGGAATTCAATCACAGGGACCCTCTCCATTAAATGCACCTTCCCCTCCTCAAGGGTTGACTCCAGATTTGTTGTTTCGGCTTGAGATGGCCCAAGTTGAGGTTGCTAGAGCTCAGGTTGAGGCTACCGAAAGACAGGCTAGAGCTCAGGTTGAGGCTGCTACAGCTCAGGTTGAGGCTGCCGAGAGACAGGCTAGTGTGCAGGCTGAGGTTGCTAGAGCTCAGGCTGAGGCCGCAGAGAGAACAGCTATACGAGAGGCTGAACTGCAGGCAGGGTCTACTAGGTATCGGGCTGACAGGGAGCTGGAGAGATCTCGAGTGGAGGTAACAGGGCGAAATATTGGGGGAGATAACAGACATCGGGACCAATCATTGTCGCACCTGCTTAAACTAGTTCCTGTGTTCAATGAATTATGTGTGGCTGAGTTTTTTATGCGATTTGAGAAGAAGTGTCAGGAACACCAGTGGCCTCAGGAAAAGTGGGCAGCATTAGTTTCATCAAGACTCCTAGGAAAGAGGCTAAAAGCGTATGATGCACTACCTTTAGAGTCCTGTGTAGTTTATGATGAGCTAAAGAAGGCTGTGCTACGGGCCTATGAGTTACAACCGGAAAGTTACCGTTTGAAGTTTCGGGGTGTTACTAAGGGCAAGGATAGTACCTTCCTAGAACACGCCCGGGACTTGTCTGAGGCACTACGACATTGGCTGCGTTCTGAGAGGGCAGTTACTTTTGATGAGTTGAGTGAGCTGGTTCTCTTGGAGCAGTTCTTTAAGTGCACAGGCGGGGACTTAACATTAAATATAAAGGAAAAAAATCCTAGAACTCTCCAGGAGGCAGCAAAAATGGCTGACCTCCGACTGTCATTAATTCGAGGGTGCGGAGCAGCAGCTAGGAGTGAGTCGGGTGCAAAGGATCGTACCCCTCCCCCTCCCAAGAATTTTGATACACATAAATACACAAAACCATCTAGCACTGACAATAAAACTGAACATAAACCAAATACCGTCCCGTATAAGAAGTCTAATGGTACCTCCCACTCCCAAGGGAAACCAAAGAGTGAAGAGTGCTTTGCATGTCACAAGGAGGGTCACTTTGCAAATGCTTGTCCGAACAAGCCACCAAACAAGGTTGTGTCATTGGCCCGCAGCATTGGGGTGTCGCCTATATCTTCTGAGTTTGCCAAGGGTAGTTCGTCAGAGGTTGGGACACAGCCTGTGTTCAAGAGTCCGGAAGGCTCGAACCCTGTCCACGACGTCTTTGGGGGTCATAGAGGGCATGGTTTTGTGAGGTGGGCCGGCGAAAGGCGAGGAGTTAAGCTATTGCGTGATACGGGGGCTTCTCAGACCTTGTTAAAGAACTTTACTGGTAGGCCGATTAACGC